>CAUYQG010034609.1:0-35856 GCA_963574415.1 Tarsius wallacei | reverse complement strand
ACTCCAGTCTGGGTGACAGAGTGAGACTCCAACTCAAAAAAAAAAAAACCCACTTGCTTTCACTAAGGTTGAACCCGATTTCTCTCCCCTATTACAATGGAGTTGACACCAATTGCAACAGTCTGGAATAAAGTCTCCCGTTCCATTTTAACAAGTGTCGGAATACATTTTTCTTTCATAACACCAAGGAGTAGGTGGTCCTTGGATTCCTGACAAGGAACTGGAATAGTAAGAACCACAGCAAGGGTGATTGGGATGGTAGAGGGGTCAGCTGGAAATCAGGGGTCAAGGTGCCACCCGGGTCTGCATTAGGTAACCAGAAAAGTGTGATCCAGACAATGGTTCATGAAAAGATATTTTAAAGATAAGAGAATTTGAGGCTTATAGCTTTACACTCTGCTACACTTTTGATGTCCAGAGTGGATCTATCTGAAGGATCAGGTCAAAAATACAGGTATAGTCCTCTGGATTCTGGAAGGCAGCCTGTGCACCCAGGACTTGAGGCCTAAGGAGACAGTAGCAGGAGTCAGCACTACCCTGATGAGGCTGGAAAATGAAGACAACACAGGACGCAAAAAGTCCTGGAGGCAAAGGTTATTTAGACCGTGGATCTATAAATATAGGAAAAGTTCTTCATCCTCAATGTGAATGTGAAAGGGGTTGAGTTTGGCTGGAAATGACATCACTCAGATGAGTTCTTCTGAATGTGAGATATGCAACAAAATGAGTAGGTATAATCTGAAAATATTCAAAAACATGAAGCAGTGGAAAAAAAATCGAAGTCAATTCGATAAATCAGCCGTCTAGTTTAATGTGATTAAAATCAAGAGAAATTACGAATGCAGTTTCTTTGAGAATTAGCTCCTTTTATTCTTCTTATAAATGATAAAGAAAATGGCCCAAGCATACAAGAACCAATTCAGATTTCATTATCTATTTGCATCTCAATATAATCTTATCTTTAGCAACACCATTCTTTGGCTCTCTTCAAGCCTATAGACAGTCAATCAAATTCACATATTTAACAAACGACCACACAGTTCACTCTTCAATAAACTCTATCAGAGCATCATCCTTGGAGGTTTCTCTGCTATCATGACTCCAAAAGCAAAACTCATATTCTCATTCTAACAATGCCAAAAATATTCACTCAACACCTTTACTTCCTAGTTAAAAACTAGGAAGACTTCAGCAAGACCATTTCTTCCTTTTGGATAAATAATACCAGTTCTTGATTAAGAAGCAATCACAGAACCTTTCATGGAGTTTCCTATCTCATTTAGACCTTCAATCCCTAGGGGAAAAAAGTCTACTGTTCTGATTCCTCTCCACAGTCATTACTTTTTCTTGAATGGTTACTGATATTTTCTCCAACCAGGTATCTGAACCACCTTAGTGTCCTGAGTCTTTTTTTTTCCTACGTGCTATGGTCTTTCCTACTTACACGTTGACAGAGATATAACTAACTGGAGTGGACAGGGAGCTAGAAAATACACACTAGGGATCAATCTGTCTTTGGCAAGGGAATTGACTAATAGGCTTTTTCCGTCTCTAATTTCTGTGACTTCCCTCTGTCAGGGGGATTCCCAGACCAATTCTTTCCTAGCTGTCAAAAGCACCTGCTCTCACTCCTCAGCTCAGTCCTGGTCGGGGCCCTCTTACAGCTGTCTGATGTCGCCCCTGGTTAGAGCACACACCTCCCTCTGGGGGTGTGGAAAGGATCAAGCACTTGAAGACTTGTGGTCGGTGTCAGTCCTTTGCTGGCACAGAGGCAGTGAAAGTGGGTACCCATCTCCTAAGCCAAGGCTGCCTTCTTGGCAACTTCCTCCATGCTCTGGGAGGGGCCAAACAAGAGGAGGTTCAACATGAGGTCAGGAAGGCAGAGGGTACGTGCTAGAGACTTCCAAGAAGATTTGCCAAATTCTTCTGAGACATCAGCCAAAGCCAGGGTTAACTTTGGTTGCATCCCTAGTAAACTAATCACCCCCTGGCTGACATGGGAAACCAAGATGTGGCCTTAGTTAAATTTGGGGAAACTGGTAAGTTTTGTGAGCTACATACATTCTTACAGTTGGGAGATGTTTTAAATAATAATTCTGGATACCTTTTCCTCTACTCTTTGTTTTCATATGTAGTTCAAGGTGCTTGGCATGGTATCGTCAAAACTGGCTGACAGCATCATCACCATATGTTTATGTTATAAGCAAGCATAATTTATACATAACTGGACTTACATAAATGTATTATACATCATTTACAAATGCAATCCAAATGCACAAATATTTCTTGCATCTTACTCTATGCCAGACACTGTATGAGCCCTTGGAGATTCAGCAGGAGGCAAAATGGACCTAGTGCCCGTCCTCATGGAGTTTCTGGTCTAACGTCGCTCTTCCATATAGCTCCTCCCTTTCTTTCACTTGGCCTCTCCTCTAGTTGAACCTTAACCAGCTCTTGGGGGAATCCCTGCACTTCTTCTTTTGAACTAGCTTGCATGCATTGTGTACTGACATACACCAAGCAGCCAGTAAATACTTGACACCGATCATCTAGTTTCTTCTGCTCAACAATCCTGTGAAGTAAGTTCTCGCATGAACCCCATTTATAGATAAGGAAATGGAACTATCGAGAGATGAAGAAAACCGTCTAAGGCCACAGAGCTAGTGAATGTGGGACTGGAACACAGGCCAGGCAGTCTGGCTCCACAGCTAGACTCTGCCACTATAACTCCGGCTGTGAAAGCTTCCTACAGCTATCATTCAGCCTCCTTCCTGGACCATGACACTCTACCCTCTCGGGCTATAATTGTTTGTTTAAAGCCTGTTTCTGTCCATGTCATTCTCCTCCTCAGACACAGCTATAGTTTGGAGATTGGACTCTCCAAAACTCATGTTGAAACGTCATCCCCGAGGTCGGAGGTGGGGACTGGTGGCAGGTGTTTGGGTCACAGGGCGGACCCCTCAGGAATGTCTTGAGGGAGTTCCCGCTCTATTCGTTCTCAGGGGAACTGTCTGTCAGAAACGGCCTGGACCCGGCCCTCGCCCTCCCTTGCTTCCTCTCTCGCATGGGATGCCTGTTCCCCTCCACCCTCTGCCATGAGTGGAAGCTTCCTGAGTCCTTACCAGAAGCAGATGCCTGCACCGTGCTCCTTGTACAGTCTGCAGAGCCATGAGCCAAGGAAACCTCTCTCCTTTATAAATGACCAGTCTCAGGTAGTCCTTTGCAGCAACACAAACGGACCGAGATAGAGAACCCCAGGGACTCTTTTCTAGTTACTGAGTACAAAGGTCTCATTCAAAGATCTCAGACTAGCATGAAAAACCCTGTGCAGTCTTCCTTCAATCTCCCTTTGTAATTTTCTGACAACTCCCCATGGGTGGCATACACTTGGGGACTTAGACTATTTCCTCCCCCCCAAAACAGTGCACTTTTTCTGCCCCATTTTTACCCTCTTCCCTTTTCCTGAAATGCCCCTTTGGCCTCCAGACTGTGTTACCTCCTCCATTAAGTTCTCATGGAAGTCCAAACCCTATGCTAGATCTTCCTGCCTAGAACCCCCATATGCTCTCTGCATACCTAGTGATAGTACGTACCTTTGGCTATGTACTCAGCTATTTGTAGAGTCTCAGGGGAAACTGTTTTAGAATGCGGAGCTGCGCTCTGAAGTCAAATTAGCCTGAGCTCAATTCCAACTCTGAATTTTTAGCTCTGGGATCCTAGGCAAGCTGCATCTCCCTGTTCAAAGCCCTTTTCATGGCTTCCCATTGTAATTTTGGAAGAAAAAAACACTACTGAAATCCTAAATCCTTTTTTGGACCCCAAATCCTTTGAAAGCCAAAGTCTACAAAGCCCGACATTCTCTCCAACCTTATTCCATGAGTTCTACCATCTTCCTTGACGACTAGGCCACCTTTTATAGGCTGTTTTTAGTTTCCCAAGCGCTCCAGCAAGCTCCAGCATTCCTGAGACCTCTGCAGCACTCGCCTTCTACTTGGGCCAACTCCCACTACATCATCCAACTTACTCATTCTGTTCTCTCAAGTCTCAACTGTAAACTTGTCACTTCTTCAGAGAAGCCTTCCCTGACCACCTGATCCAAAGAAGTCTCCCTCTTCACCCCGGATACCCACTCCGGATACCCACTCCACCCCACTCTTCCCCACCCTCCACCCTGCCCACAGAAGCCAGTTCCTTTTCTTGTATGTGGTCTGATCACACGTTTGTGGTTTACCTGTGAAAGGTCTGTTTCCCACTAGACTTGTAAGCTCCCATGAGAACAGGGAACATGGCTGTTTAGTTCATCATGACACCCTCAGTCAACTGCCCGATGGCACATGCAGAAGCTCAAGAAAAACAGAGATAAATCTGTTCAGAGTAGGAGCTCAGTAAAAATTAGCTACTCCCATTTCCACTTCCAAACTGCAACCCTCCCAAGGAAGCTACCCTCTCTTGTGTCCTCCATACAACCCAGCACAGTGCTTTGAGTGTCGTGGACATCTATTAATGTTTGCTTAAAGTGAAGAAGGCACACCATCTGAAATCACCATTTTTTCCTTTCTGCCAAATTTGCTTGATTTCACTCACATACAGAGATTCTCTTCTCTATGATCCTACAATAAAATATCCACTCAAGCTCTGCTCTTGAGAGCAATTACATGAGTACACACTGGAGAGTCTATAACAACATGCATTCCTGGGATCCCTTGATTTCACATACTATGAAGAACTCTTATCGGGAATTTTCTTCCTAATTAAAATTTTTAAACCACATATATAATTATATGAATATATATGACTTGTTTTATCTATATATCATAAACAAGCAATTATAATATTTGGATTAAAAAAGACTTGTGACTTTACATGCTTGTACTCAAATTCCAAGTCTGATTGTTAACAGAGAGTTGGAGAACTTTTGCAAAGTGGGTCAAATGTAGGATTCCTGAATTGGATCACAATTGTTTTCACCTGACTGTGTGGATCATTAGCAAGCTATCTGAGAAACAGAGGAGGTACCAAACTAAAAGTGTGTTATAGGTTAGGTGATCATTTAATTTAATGACCAAACCAAGACATTTTTAAGAGTGAAATGAGACAGTGTTGATTACATGGGGACACCAGACATAAACCTGAAGTATTTCAGGGTTGATATCTTGTGTTCTAGATCTGTGAAAAGTTCGATTCTGATTCTATGGTGCCAATAAAAACAAAAGTTTTCATATTTTTCAATCTCTCTACCTGTGTCTAGCATTTGCAAATGTTATTGTCTTCATTTATTTTTAATAACGTAATTTTAGAATCATTCAGCATAATAAAATATCAGCATAATATCTCATTTAACCTTGGCAAGGCTCACAGAAAAATGTGTTTTCTGGGTTTGTTTGTTTGTTTGTTTGGCTTAAGGATCTCACTCTGTCACTCAGGCTGAAGTGCAGTGGTACAATCATAGCTCACTGCAGCCTTGAACTCCTGGGCTCATGTGACGCTCCCACCTCAGCCTCCTCAGGGGCTTGGTCTAAAGGTGTGTGCCACCACTCCTGGCTAACATTTTTATTTTTTGTAGAGGCAGAGTCTTGCTATGTTGCCTAGGCTGAAAAAAAGTAATCTGACCCAAAACACCCCCAATTCAGTGAAGGAAAGGGTCTGACATCCACCACTCTGGTTTCTGCTCCCTGCTCTGCCATGTTGCTGCCCTAATGCCTGGGGACTCCTGATGTGACAGTCTTGGTCTCCTCCCCAAACAAACCTTAGCTTATGTCTGAACTGTGTTTTCAAAACATGTCGGCTCATTAATTATTGCATTTTAAGTTATATTTAAAATTGAGGTAAATAATTTAAAAAGAAAATATCAAGGGCTGGAAATGAATATTTTTAAATATAATGCAATCAGGTAGATATTTTTGCAATGTTTGGTGACGTTAATGTGGTGATACTGAGTAACTGTTGACAATTAGTCAGAAGATGGAGCAGAGGTCTTGTAAGAAAATTACTCCCAGGTGACAAAATATTGAAAATTCAATTATACTCTGTTTATTACAGGCTTACATTAGCAACTATATTCCTAATGAAGACCTTGATAATAAACAAATTAATGGGAACACAGGGGAGTACTTTTGGAAATATTTTTTCTCCTTATAGCATTCTACAATATTGACTTCAAAAGTGCTCCAAATGACAGTGTAAACCTTGCTAAAGAAATTCTCAACATAAATTATATGTATAAGAACATAAGACATATTAAAGTACTCAAGATTATGAAAACTGTTTTAATATATAATGACATGGTGCAATAAATTTAATGTTTAAAATTTCAAGTTATGCAAGTGTATAAATCATTTAGGAAAGAAAATCTAGTGAATACAAATAAGAGGAACCCATAATAAGGGATGCACAAATGGTCTGAATTCTAATTAAAACAGTATGTCATGAAAGTCAATGCATTCATTCTCTCTTTCACAAATGTGGTTTTAAAAAGCATCCACAACTCTTTGTAAAACATTCTCATGAAGGTCAGAGTATACAAATATCTATTTTTCCACCAAGAAAATAAAAATGTTTGTCTGCACATGGCTAAGTCTTCCTACGGATTTCTGACATTATGCCTACTTCAAAGGATACTTCACCCTTTCAGGTGTTGCAAAAAATTTACCTAGGTATCTACTTCGAGTGTGACTCTCTTGATACACAAACCATGGGATGACTTAGAAGCCTAGCTTCTCTTTTTTAGACATTTATGATCTAGCATAGGAAAATAAGAGACATACATAGATAAATCCAAAATAAGGTAGTAAACGCAAAATGCCATGAAAGCACTAGGGAGAGTAAACACTATGGGAATTTAGAGGTAGGACAGCTCATCGCCCTTTGGGTTATAAAAAGGACGAAAAGGAAGAGGTACTTAAGTTGAGCCTTGAAAGATTGGAAGGATTTTGCTCAGCAAAGAGTGACTAAAAGGGGATTGCAGACTGTCGGCAAGGTGCGATCCAAGATACAGAGGCAAGAAAGCACACGGTTTATTCACAAGACGGCAAATAATATAGAAGAGTCCATTATCATGTCTTCAATAAGGAATCTCAAGGAAAGAAGAGGAAGATAAGATTACTTGGCGTTTAAATAACAGAGAAGATACGCTTAGGGCATTTAAGTCTTCCTCAGAAGGTTGATTCAACTTCTGTCCTGCCTTTGCTGGTGAGTAGGCATTTATGAAGCCAGGATCAAGAGAACTGGGGGAAAGAAATACCGATTTCTAGAAGCAAGGAAAAGACAAAAGAAGGGCAGAAATTTAAATGAAGTAATCTATAGACTTCACATATAGAAGCTTTGAAATAAATAGTTTGAATTTGATATATGGCAACAGAAGGATTTCATGTAGGGAAGTAAGACACAGCAATCAGCTGGAAATTTGTGAAGGGATTCAGAAGCAGGAAATAGGAAGAAAACACAGAAAGTTGAGCTTCACTTTGGCAAATCATTTTGAGTGCCACGATGAAAAATATATAATGAAAGTCATCATGTAACTTCATAATGTTTTAAAACTTTTTATAGTGGTTTATGTTTTAAAAACTTATTTTAAGCATTTCCATTGTGAAAGAGATAGAATATGCCTCGCTATAACTCAAATGTGCAGCTTTAGATGGCAATATGATTTTAAGTAGGAAGAAAAATAGGAAGGATATTGAAGAAATGTCAAGTGACCAACAAAGAAAGAGCAGAATTCAAAATCAAATATAACTCAGATCTAGTCTGTAAAACAAAAAAGACTGTGGTGATTCCACTGGTAACAGAACACTTTGCTAAAAGGCTAACCATTAGAGAAAGGAAGGGACACCTGAATAAGGTATTGCCCAGAATAATAAGAAATTAGTGCAGAAATATTAAGAGACAAAATATGTGACTAAAGTGGTATGAGACTCAGCAGTGTCTAGCTCCCATTAGAGTTATTTCTCGAATACTATTTACTGCACACCCTGGTCATCGTGTTCTTGTTTTGTAGTCCCTCAAGGGCCAGGAACAATGCCTCAGATATGTTTGTTGAATGGATAAGTGAAAAACAAAGTAAGGAAAACTTGGATAGCAGTGTTTTCACAAAGTGGGGGAATCTGAAATAAAGTCCAAAACTGTTGTATAGCTAGAAAGAGAGAACCAAAGAAAGAAGCTTCGAAGGCATTCTCTCAAAAGGGGAGTCCTGATTCCTACTATGTTAATAGGGAACTCCCAAAAACTGACTCCAGTGGACAGACAAGAAGCTTTGCGTTGGTTCAGACTTGATCCAGAGGCTGAAAACTTGTCCAGGAAGAGGGGTAAAATAAAAACTAGAGCGAGTTGGCTTGACTTGCCTTCTTTGTAACCTAACAGGGGCTTTTCTATATTAATTGTGAACAGGCAACAAAAAAGAAAACTTCTTCAATAAGGGGTGATGGCAGCTAATAAAAGTAAGAGCTGTTACCCTCCTTTGAGGGAGGTCAAAGAGGTGACAAGTATTTACCACTGCCAGGACACTCAAATTGGAAAGTGATATACTAACTTATAATCAGTGAAGCAAGTAATTATGGGATGTAGTCCATGCTAATGTTCCTTCCAAATGGATTATTTTTTCTTTCAGCACGGGATAGGTCACCTCTATTTACTATGTAAACCAATACTTAAGGACTGCATGTTTATCATTATTCATATAACTTGAGCTCTGGAAAGCTGCATCACAAATGCTTATAGTCTCTTATATGCTTTATTACTTAAAACAACTATCTGTTCAATCAATTATCAAATATTTGTTTATAAATGAAAAACTTTTAGAAAAATATAATTTCCAGGTGAGCCATGCAAAAAATAGAAACAATCAGAATTATTTAAAGCATAAAAATCTTAAGTTATTAATAACAAAAACTGTTCTTTCAAGTATTTTTTTTTAATTTGTAAAGATGTCAGTGTCATACTTAATATGGAAAATACGCAAACTGTAGTTAAAAGAAAGACTACTGGTTTATGCTTTTCATAACATAATGAATCTGTTGACAGCACATATATTGCTATTATTTATAATCCCATAGTGACAGGAAAATGTCACCAATTACTGGCTACAATGACAGAATACAATTTATTCCTAATGATTTATGCCTGTTAGAAAAACAAGTAGGCTACTAACAGACAGCTACCATTCTGTTTCCCAACAGTCGCTTTCTATCTGGAAGTATATTTCCAAGGGATAACAAGTTATTTTTGTTCATGAGTTTGCATCATTTACCTGTGTAACACCTGAAGCTGCAAACTATAAAATATTCTATGCTGTGTTTTTAAAACAGATATAAACCGAAACATCAAGTTTGTGTAACAGCCCTTCATCAAGTCACACATCGAATCTTCTTTCAAACTTAGATCTCTTTCAAGTTACATTGACTTTTAGGGGGTGGGAAATAAGATTTGGAAAGCCACTAAGTCAGCCCTTCAAATAGGTATTTATTGCTCGTCCTGGCCTGTTAAGAACTGCAGGTTGAAAGAAGCATGAAATTGAATACTTCAGTTACAAAGAAATTTAAAATGATGACAGGAGAGGGGAAAGGCGGGTGAGGGTCTGATAATTACAAGCAGGCTAGGAAACTAGACATTATAATGCAATCGTATTAGACTGGTAGGCCCGGAGGATGTGGAAAGAAAGCAATCAAAAAATCCTGATCTAGTCATCTATAGGGATCTGGGAAGTCAAGATTTTATGGAATACTCTAGAGAAACTCAAAGTTGAAATTACAAAGAAATGGTTGAGGAAGAGTAGGAGGGAAAAAGTAATAAGTAATAGATTTTTTTAATGGTCCTAGAAACATCACCGTGAGGCTTACGTCAGAGTTTAACAAAAGGGTCATAAAAGGGGATTTAACCATTGAAGAAAACATTTGAGGACAGACACCACGCTTTTTAACATAGTGTTCCTATTTATCATAGACTCTAAAAATAACTTTGAGCAGAAATGTTGTGTTACTATCACTAAAAAGGCAAGAGAGAAGCGGGGTATGTGCATCATGAGTAGAAAAATATAAGAAAGAGTGTAAGATGTAAGCCTAGTATGTAAAGAAAAGTTTCACAGGCACAGTGGTAAGGGCACTTGATGAAACTGTGTGTGTGTGTGTGTGTGTGTGTGAGAGAGAGAGAGAGAGAGAGAGAGAGAGAGAGAGAGAGAGAGAAGGAGGAAGAAGGAGAGAGAGACAGACAGACAGAAAGGGGAAGAATTTCTGAGACCCTCAGAAACTAAGGAGACATGATGAATCGGGAGAAAGCACGGTGAATAATGAAAATTCTTAGGGCTAAGTGGTAGAATCCATTTATCAAGGAATGAATATTGGGTCTAATTTGTTTTGTGGAAAGAAGGGTAGCAGTTGATTCTCAAGTACAAGGAGTATGACATGAAGCTGGGGACCAAAATTTCTCCACTTTTTACCAAGAACTCAGGACAAAAGGAAGGGAAAAAAATGTAATTAAACACAAACACAGCTAAATTCAGAAAAAATCATGATATCCAGCCCAGTTGTCTCTCTTGAGGCTTTCTTACAGAACAAAACTAATGTCTCCCAAGGTTCAGGCCAGACTTACGGTTATGACAATTATCTGGCAATTCCTTTAGCAACATAGAGCAGAACTGATTGGCAGAGATAATTTCCCCTAGAAACAAGCTGATAATCACATGAATATTCTTACGGTAAATTAATAAACTGAACCAAATTGTGTTTTGAAAGTCCATAGTATCTCAAGAAAGACACATAATAATACATGGAGAAGTTTGAGGTAGGAATGATTTGTGTATAAATATTATGACTACAGTTAAGCAAATGGTAAGTTTCACACCAAAGCTTTCTCTTTGGAAAGTATGTAAAGAAAGAGAAAATGTTATTGACTCTTTTTGGTTTGTAGGTTAAAACTGCTTGGTTATCTTTTTTAAAAAAGGCTGATTGAAACAGGTAATGTCAGTTATTTTTGTAGTAATCTATTAAACGTAGTACCTCCCTGTAAAGTATGGTAGGGTATTCACCAAAAAAGTTCTTCCTGAATATCATGACTAAGCAAGTGTTCTAAACTTATACAATAAAATAACATAGGATTATTAATTTTTACTTAGATACATGTCTTAGAACTGAAATAAATTTATGTTAGCAATTGGAAATGACTGAGGATTTAAGATGAATGCTAGTCAAAACAAAAGATAAAATTCTGTAGGCAGCAGTATATATTGTATTAGTTCAAAGATCATAGTTTTATTCTTTGTAGATGTGATACATATAACAGACACACACAGAAGCAAAGGAAACTTGGGAAATGTCTGACTGATGCAAAAATGAAACTAATTTTTCTTACCACTTTCGATGGTTTATTAGATTTTTATGCTTCCCATCTTCACTTCACTGGATCTATCTTGACTCAACATGACTTTTCTCCCCTGAGAAAAATCTTCAAGAGAAAATTTTGCAAAATTTACCTTTGTAATCTTAAGGATAAAATAATGCCAAAAAATGATTTAATCAGAAGGCACAGTTTGAAGAAGGCACCGGGTGAACTGTCCAAGGTAAAACAATGAATTAGCAATAGAACCAGAATAAGGAATTAGATCTCTTAACTTCTCATGAAGTGCCCTTACCACTGCACTTATGAAACTTTTCCTAATATTATAGGATTATGACCTGGCTCGTTGGCTCAGCCTGTAATCCCAGCACTTTGGGAGGCCAAGGCGAATGGTTTGCTTGAGCTCGTGGGTTCGAGACCAGCCCTGACAACTTGGCGAGACCTCGTCTCTACAATAAATGAAAAAAAAAAAATTTAGCCAGGCGTGGTAGCATGTGCCTGTAGTTCCCACTACTTGGAAGGCTGAGGCAGAAGGATCGTGGAAGCCCAGCAGGTTGACGCTGGGGTGGTCGTGAGCATGCCACTGCACTCCAGCCTAGGTGACAGAGTGAGACTCCAACTCAAAAAATAAATAAATAAATAAATAAATAAATATATAGTAGGATTACATCTTAAACTAAGAAGTGGAAAACAACTTCAAATACAAAAAAGTTCACGGTGACTTGGAGGGCAGCTAAATGTAAAAGGCTCTTTCCTTCTCATTGAAAAGCAAGTTATCTGAGGGGACCCACAATGTACTATTGTCTGGATACCAATAGAGTCAACATAAGACAAGGCAGTGTGTTACAGTGGTTTGGAATGAGACTGTGGCTTTAATTCCTGGCTTTGTCATTTAGTATCTGTGTAACCTTAGCAAGGTATTTAGATTCTCTAAGCCTCAGTTTTCTTTCCTCTGTAAAATATGGGCAATAATACTAACCCCAGAAGGTGGCTGTAAGGATTAGAATAATTAGTGCTCGATAAAACCCAAACATCTATCTCTGCCTCTATCTCTATCAACTTCTCTGCCATTGAGATTCTCACATAATGGTTTTTTTAAAAGAACAATAAAAACAATATTCACAGACAAAATTCTTAGCAAGTATCATTGGAATGGTCACCGTTATAAAATGATGGTTTTCAAAATGCCTCTGCATAGTAGTGACACTTGCTTAAGTTAGTGGAAATCAATGGATTTTGTAGAGAACACAGCTGTTCCAGAAGGGAACGATGGGATAGCAGAACCAGCACTAGTTGGAGTAAGAGAATTTTGTGAAGGAAATTTTCTAATTAAAGTAGGATAAGAAATGCATCTTGAAGAAAAAGGTCAACCTAAGCTCTCACATCTTTCTGATATTTCTTCAGGAAATGAAATCTTGCCTGACAGCTGTCAATTATCAGTGAGCCGCATATTCAGTTCAGACTACTTGAAAATATGGGAGAAGCAACCTGGATATATGGACAATATTCTTACCCTTGGAAGTACAAACTTTCACCTCCAAACAGATCCTTTTCCATCAGTTTTTATCCATTTTAGAGATAAATTTAGGGATAGACAGGTGAAAACATGACAACATTTTAAAGAAACACTGTAGCCTGTGCTACCTTCTGATGCTCTGCACTAATCTCTTGATGTTTTGCGATCAAATGGTAAAACACTCAGTCTGCTAATGGTGAGACCAGGAAGTTAACACGGAGACCCGTAAAGATGCAAAAGACAATAAGACCTACTGGATTCTTTGTCCAGTCTTTACAGTATTCAAGGGCCCACTGGCTGAAGGTTAGGGCATCTGCAGTGCCTTTAACCAGCTGTCTACACTTAATCACCTTGATTTAAAATCTTAATCAGGATTGAGACTCACAGGTGGAAGGGGAATATGGTTTACTATTAATAAATAATCTTGCAGCCCACTTCCTGGCACCATCCTGACTCAGATTCTCGTGTTCTCAGGAGGTTCTCATGGAAAGTATATCAGTCGCAAACCCTCATTATAGCTATGGTGAAGATAAATACAAAGTCAAGAGTACAGGAAATCTATTTTGTGTTGTGATTGTTTTGAGATTTGGCAGGAAGTAACTAAAATGTATGGGAATAAAATAATCTCAATCTCCACTCTTCAACTGCAAAGGTCTTACTCTAGTAGCGAATAAGTGCACCTTAGGATATTGGAGTACAGGTATATGGGACTTAAGTGGAATACGATGATGTATTTTTGATGGCTACTGAGTGATCACTGAAGACCCTGTTCTAAGAAATGACTCAGGAAACATGGAAAAATATGTCTCTTTTGAATCTGAACTAGATTTACCATTGTTCACTGGCCATGTTATTCTCTAATAAAACCATTATGTTTTCTTTTGTTATTATTATTTTTATTTTTAGAGATAGGCTCTCGTTCTGTCACTCAGGCTGGAGTGCAGTGGTGTGATCAAAGTTCACTGTAACCTCTCGAACTCTTGAGCTCAAGGGATGCTCCTGTCTCAGTCTCCCAAGTATCTAGAACTACAGGTGTGCACCGCCATGCCCAGCTAATTAAAAAAAAAATGTGCATATGAGGTCTTACTATGTTGCTCAGGTTGGTCTTGAACTCCTGGGCTCAAGCAGTCCTTTTGCCTTGGCTTCCCAAAGTGCTGGAATTATAGGCGTGAGCCACCAGGTTTGGCTGTTTTCCTTTAAAACCACATGTATTTTTTTATTTTTTAATAACACTTTCACATGCTGTATGCTATTCCGCAAACTACAGTGTGAACTCTTCTGTACTATGAATTTATGTAATTGTGCAAATGACAGTCTATTCTTACTATCTTTTTATGGCCTTTCTTTCTTTTTGCTGTTGAAGCAACGATTTTCCAGGTTCTGCACGCAAAAGTTTGGAGTCATCTTTGGCCCCGAACTCTTCTTTTCTCATGTTACGAAGCTCCATCAAGACCACTACCACTTAGCCTTCCTCTCTATTCTGAATGTGACACCGTCCTAGTTCACACCTGACCTTGGCTCATCAGTTCCAACCTCACCTTTATAGTCCATTCATCATTCATCATGTCTCAACTCTGCTTGAGGACACACACTTGATAGACACTACCCACAGAGACAATCTTAGGCCTTGCAGTATGGTGTCTTCAGGTATTCATCAGTAGAGTCCACTTAACAGTCAACTTTAACTGTTTCCCTAGGGCAGGGGTCCCCAAACCCCGGGTCCCATACTGGTACTTGTCCGTGGCCTGTTAGGTACCGGACTGCACAGCAGGAGGTGAGCGGTGGGCGAGTTCCGTCTGCTGTCAGATCAGCAGAGGCATTCTCACAGGAGCACAAATTCTATTGTAAACTGAACAAGCAAGGGATCTAGTTTGCTTGATCTTTATGAGAATATAATGCTTGGTGATCCTCCCTCTGCCTCTTCCATGGAAAAATTGTCTTCCATGAAACTTGTCCCTGACGCCAAAGAGATTGGGGACCTCTGCCTTAAAGGATTCCCCTGGATTGGGAGCCCTTCTTACAATGCAGCAATTGCTTCCCCTTGTTGTTTCCAAGCACTTTCTCAAGTCCCAGTTATCAGCATGTGCTACTCTTCTGCTCACTTAAACAGATTTGACCATCTTTCCAAGTCCTGCTCAACCAGAACATTCTGCAAAATCTTTCCTTTTCTGAATCATTGCTTTCCTCTACGAACCTGCAGTTCAGCAACGTATTTCATCTAGTTGCTGTGTCTTCTAATGGTTTCCTCTTTGTGTAGCCTGGTATCTCCAAGTCTATAAGCTTAACAGCAAAGGATTATTTTATTTCTTAAAAATATCTCTCAAAATGTTTCATATAAGGATGTTCACAAACTATGGGCTTATATACCTTGACTTTTTAAAGAATCAATGCTGTATTTTTTAATGAACAATAGATCTTGATAACTGCTTCTGACAGTCTACATAGCTTCCATAAGTCCATTTAAGTCTGTTTTTCTACTACTACTACGTTTTTTTTTACAATGCCTAAAGGTCACATATTATAGTGCTAGTGGCTAATTGTGTATTCCTGAAAATATTTATTTTTAGTTAGCATTCTAAATCTACCAGAAATTACCAACCCGAGTTTAATATCTAAAAACTGCAATATGTCACAAATCCTATCCCACTTCTTGGCAAAGATTTAACAGCACAAATTTGTATTGATGTCTCATTGCTGGAATTTAAGTAGATTAGCATATATTTATTACACAATACGAAGTATCCCCTAGTTAAATTAAATGACATTTATAAAAGTAGATAGTGTGAAAAAAATAAATTCAAAATCCTACTTCATAAGCTACATTTAAAAATGTAGATGGATTAAATGTAATATACTGTATATATTAAAGAGGAAGAAAATATAAATGAATATTTGCTCTAGGGTAAACATTTCTAAGCATAAAAGAAGTAAACAATATTGATTTGACTCTATTTTAAAGTTTCTAACTATCCTTTATGTCAAAAATACCTTAAAGTCAAACTGATAAAAATACTTGCACAAGATTAAGATCTAAATATTTGCAAAGAGACAAAGGGTTAATAAAATTCATATTACATAAAGGCCACTTGCAACTTGAGAAAAAATCTATACTTATGTCTATAATTATCTACATCTATAGCTTATCTATACTATATAGTCGTGTACCACATAAAAATGTTTAAGTCAATGAGAAACCACATAGATGACAGTAGTCCCATAAGATTATAATACCATATTTTTACTGTACCTTTCCTAGTTTTAGCTATACAACAACTTACCATTGTGTTACAATTGCCTACAGTATTCAGTTCAGTCATATACTGTACAGGTTTGTAGCCTAGATGCAGTAGGCTGTCTACCTAAGTGTGCAGTAGGCTATACCATCTAGGTTTGTGTAAGTCCACTCTATGACATTCACACAACAATGAAATCGCCTAACAATGCATTTATGAGAACATATCCCTGTCTTTACATGACAGATGATTGTATGTATCTGTATCTGTTTCCGTATCTCTATCTCTATATATCTATGTGCTGCATCTTTTCCAATAGGCTATGGATTGATGGAAAGAGATCTACCTCTCAGTGCTATTACCACCTGCTATATGTTTTTTATTTATTTAATAAGGATACAGAAACTTTGTGGAAGTGAATTTTCTACTGTGAACTGGAATAAATACAAATTTTCTTGGCACCTAAAATCTGTAGCAAAGCGTGCAGCTGTTGCAGCAAGGAGATATCCAGCTAGACATTAGGACTGTAAATTTGTGCTATGCCTCAACTCATTTATACTTGGAGTTTGCATCTGACACGTAGGGCTACGAGCAGAAGGCCCACATCTAAGGAGAAGTTTTTATATAAGAGGTCTCCTGCAAAAAACCTGTCTCATCAAGGCTACTTGTATATAAGGGGAAAGAAAGCAGAGTCGCTGTCTTGGTGTCCTTGAATACCATCTCTGCCTTCAGTTTTCCTTATGTCCTGGGTGACCCACTTTTTCACACAAGTTTACCCCAACAGAATAATAATCAGAAGTATAAATTGCCCATCCACAAAAGAAGAAGAAATATAAATGGTATACACATCCATGGAAATATATTCTATCCATTAATCAACGAATATAAATTAAAACAGTGGTAAGACACTGTTTCATCTGTCAAATCACCAAAAAATTTAAAACATGGCAACACTCTTTGTCAATGGCTTGGAGAAAAAAGCACTCTTTTATACTGTTGGTTGGAGTATAAATTGATACAAGTTTCTATGCAGGGCATTTTGACAGGGATATCAAAAGCCTTAGATCGTACATACCCATTGGCTCTGAAATTCCACTTCCAAGAATTTTACCTAAGGTAATAACAGAATTAGGGGCAAAGACTTAGCCACTGAAATAGTTATTAGAACAGAATTTATAACAGCGAAAATTCAGGCAATGGGTGTCCAAAGGTAGTGAATATGTTAAATTATGATAAATTATAACATGAAAAAAATATTGTGTTGTTGAAAAACATCTAATAGAAACTTAGACCAAAACAGAAATTGCATTTTAAAAAATATACACACATGAATGAAGAATAAAAGTGTCAATACCAAAAGAAACTAGTTAATACTATCTACTTCCTTCTCTGTGTTGTCCAATAAACATGTAATGCTAAGTAACTAAAATAGATAAACTGAGGGCATGCATCTAAACACTCACAGTGATTTACTCTAAAGTGTGTTTGAGCTGAGGTTCTGCTTTTATCACACCTGGTATCTCCCATCATTTACTTGGATTATTAAGACATCACGTTACAAATAATGATTAAATGCTTAAAAAATTCTCGTGACTGCCTGAAACTTTAAACTCCTTAAATAGGTTCATGTAAGCAATTTGGTTCACCAATAGATACATTTTGTACCTGACACTTATACAATAGTAACCCAGTCACAGGAAACGAGACACCGGCCATTACAAGGGAATATTTTGTACCTGTCTTCTGCAGCAACTGACATTTCATTCAAGCACTTTCAAATCCCCAAGGAGTCTTCATCTGGTGTATGTCAAAATTTTAAGTTCTCTCCTTGCAAACTTTAACACTTGTATATAAACAAGTTAGGAGGGCAAGGCCACTTTATATAAATTACTTTGATATTAACCCATTCAGTGTGAATAATTGTTTCACAAAGTAACAATTTCCCAAATGTGCAATATGCAAATCATAACTACCGCTCTGGCTTTTTATAGCCTATTTTCTATTTCTCATGGACATATCACTTGTAACTAGGTTTTTTGGCTCCCCTTTGTGTGTGTGTGTGTGTGTATAAATATATATACATTTAAATTACTGTTTGATGTTGTCTCAAGAGTGTTCATTAAAAATTAAATCTGATGATATAATTTTATGTTTCAGACGTGCATTTTGTTTTTAAGCAGAAAAGGTATTTAAGATTGCTAGTGCAAAACTATGTGACAGTTACTAAGGTGGAAACACTTATTTTCTAGCTATTTAATCCTTAGGGCAAAAATTATACACACACATACACATATATATGTATATATACACACATAGATACACATAAATATCTTTTATATATATTTCATGTAAATTGATTTATATATTTGCATATGTATTTTGTATATATCTGTGTGTATGTATGTGTGTATATATATGTGTGTGTGATTTATATATATATATATATATATATATATACACATTAAGGATCAAAGAAAAGAAATATAAAGTTGCCTATGTTCCTAGAGTGGCACTGCAAGTAATCCTGTAGTTCTGGCTCCAAAGCCAATAACTTCCTGTTTTCCATTAGACTCTGGATATATAACTATAGTTTTAGAGTTTTAAAGAACTATTTTCAATAAAACCTCAATGTTAGATAAGATTGTACTTTCCCGCAAACCTTTTGGTGGCTTGGACTCTCAATTCCATCAAATATTATCAATTTACACTCCACTAACTTGAATTTTTATGATTGCAAGCAATATTACACCGAAATGTATCTTTTTTTGTAAACCTTTTATTTAGTGACTACCAAACTAATTATGTACCCCAAGTTGGGAGATGAAAAGTATCTTAAAAGATAAGAAGTCCTGGGAAATTCACAGTTCCATACGTTTATATTCTGTGGACCCCTGCAGCTCTCATTCCTCAGAGGCCACACACTACTCATTTTCCCTTAATCTCCACTACCTCCGCCTTCTCCTTATTGGAGTGCTCCTTCCCTTTCCGTATAACGATGCTGAAATGTCTTACAATACACAAATATGTCTGCCCTGAAATCCCAAGCCCAGCTCTCTCCTTTCCTAGTTGCACTTAGGAGAGGATAATCTCCACTTGTTGGTGCCACAGTTTAGGCTTCAGTTCAACTTTCAATCCACTGCAATTTGGCTGCCTTACCCATTACACAAAAATAATCTTCTTGGAAGTTTTTTGGGTTTTTTAGATGGTAATCCACTATGTTGCGTGGGCTGGTCTCCAACTCCTGGGCTCAAGTGATCCTCCTGCCTCAGTCTCCCAAGTTGCTGGGACTACAGGTGTGTACCACCAAGCTTGGTGACTTTTGGGTTTCTTGACTCAGCTGGTCACACTATGACTCTTTTGTTGTCTTCTGTGAAGTGATATTTTGTTTTCTTTTTGCCTTTAAGGAAGTTCCCTCTTTGTTTCTTTTATTGGTGCTTCATGTATACCCTCGTGTTAAATATTAAAGAATTTGCAGTTCGATCTTCAGTCCTCTTCTCATTCTATTCTCTACTTTAGGGGAGCAGTTTAGTTCTGCCCCATGGCTTTAGAGATCATCAAATAAATATTTCTAAACAAAATATTATTGAGTTTCATATATGTACATATACATATATGTATATTATACATATACATACACATAATTGCCCAATAAATTACTGTCCTTGTCTGAATTACTAACTTTACCATAAACAAAATACTTTAACCTTCAACTTGGATTCTCCTGTCATTCCTCCAGTCTCTCATGTCAGGGAAAGCAGTCTTTTTAAAAGTCTCCCTTCTTCCCATCCCTATGCAATGAATTAATCACCAAATCTTGATTCTACGTGAATGGGTCTCACTTTTCTTCCTGCTTCTTGGTCCAAACTTTTATGTTTTCCCACTTTGACAAGTATAATACACCTAATTGGTCAATTTGCTTCTAAGATTGACCTCCAAGTCCATTATTTACTCATTCAACAAAAACATGGCTTCCAGGTTTAGGTATTGGGTGAGGTAGGCAACGGTGAACAAAGCCATGTCCCCAAGGAGCTTATTCCTTTTTGGGCAATACAGTTAACAATCTACACTGCTATCAGAGTATTTGTAAAATATAAACATGGCTGTACATTCCTTTGCATTAAAATCCCTCAGAGCCCCCCCCATTACCTGAAGAAAAAAGTGCAGATCCCTTAGCATCGCCATGAAGGGCTTATGGGTAAGTTCTGTGGCAACATGTGCAGCTGCAACTCTGAGAGAGCTTCGGAACAGTCGGCAGGGATCTTACATGATCTCCTTCGCTGCTTTGTCTGTCTTGAATTTCCACATATTCTTTACACCTCTATTCCAATGCTACCCTCTTCTTTATGAAACATTCTCTCCTCTCCTGCCCCATTCTCTGTTGGCAACAATCTGCTCGGTGCTGAAATTGACTTTGTCTATTCTGTTGTAATAACACTTGCCATATTAAAATCTAATTACGTCTACTTCCTTGTTTGCCCAACCGGCAGTGAGTGTTTAGAGGTCAGGGACTACATCTGACTCATTTTTGTTTCCCCAGCACCTAGAACAATACGCAGCATCTATTATTCATTGAATGAACACTTAGTTGATACACCAAATAAGAAATCCATTCAATAAGTTATACCCAAACTTTATTCAGTTTGTAGTTTCTGTGTGACAATAATACTCAAAGTCAAGGTAACAGTCAACAGACATTTTTAATTGTTCTTTTCTCAACTTTATATGCACTTCTATCCATTTTAATATGCATTAAAATAGCTTTTACATTTAGTTCATGTACAGTCTATTTATTATGGAAAACTATCTCAAGTCAACCAATAAATATAAGAAAATTTTAATTCAGTGAAACTATTACTTAAACTATTCAGTAAATAATATATAAGCTTTTCACATATAAAATTATATGTGTACATAATATTAATAAACAGAATTATTATGACTTAAGAATAATATTCTTTAACACAAAAAAAAACCTCAGTTAGTTTCTCTTCAAACACTTGAATGCCCTCAGAATGGCAAATAAACTAAGGTTCTATGGCTCTAACACTTCTTTTTTCTATTTCAGTGATAATTACATCAATAAACCTGATTCAGCACTCACTGCTGTTCAATTCATTAATTAAAACAATTTTACTGCTACCACTGTGATTCTTCAAGGATATCAAAAACACATTCAAAAATCAAAATCGCACACATCATCAGTTTTGATATGTGCATAGTATACTTCACTTTGATTTCAACTCTACAACTAAAAGAACACTTAGAATTTAAACAGAATAGCACATATTCTATATACTTTAAACACAAATACTTAGAACACAAATTGAGTTTAGTGGAAATGGTGGTATTCATGTGAAGCTGCCAAGTTTTCTGAAAACTCTTTTAGAACAGAAAAATATAAATATATATAAATACTTAAGTATCTAGTAACAACAATAGTAGTAGACTTTTTTTTAAATTCAGAGTCTCACTCTGTCGCCCAGGTGCAGTGGCATGCTCACAGCCACCGCAGCCTCGACCTGCTGGGCTCAGGCGATCCTTTCGCCTCAGCCTTCCAAGTAGCTGAAATCAAAGGCATGTGCCACCACGCCCGGCTAATTTTTGGATTTACTGTAGAGGTGAGGTCTTGCCAAGTTGCCCAGTCTGGCCTTGAACCCATGGGCTCAGCAATCCTCTCCCCTCGGCCTCCCAAAGTGCTGGGATTATAGGCATGAGCCACCATGCCCAGCCAGTAGTAGTAGACTTTGTAATCATCTTAATTCTAGTTTCATAATGCTAAATTTTTAAAGGATTTTATGTAAATAATAACTTACTATGCTCAAGAGTACCTTGTATATATCCATGAAGTAAATATATTTCATCCTTAAATGAAATATGGAAGCTTTTGCTCAAAGAATGACAAGTCGCTATTGAAACTATAAGTATATACATATCGAGGCAATGTAATTACTTTTATATATTAGGAACTATTTGACTGCACTTTGCAAAGCAGCACTTTAATTCTGAGCTTGATTTAGTAAGCGTACCAACATATTACTTTTGCTATGTTAGACATCCCAGAGCACTTAAAACATAAAATATGATTTACAACAGCAGACCATGCCAGAATTGACCATTACATGCCAGGAAAGGGCCTATGGTGAAATTTATATTCAAGTTATAGTTTAGTATGTGTAATAGAATCTCATAAAATTAGAATAACACTGAAATATATATTTTTTACAGCAACGGACTTCCATCTTAATTCTTACTATCCAAAGTAGGATAAAGACTTCATGGATAAAGTTGAAGAAATGGAATTATGCTAGTGAGGCAAAAAAGTGTACCTTTCTTCAGATTATCTTCAGAAAACTCAAATATTGTTCCCTTTGTGAAAAGAGCCAGGAGAGAAATGGCATCTGTGTCATCCTAGAAGCATCAGAGGTACAAGACATAACAGCGTACTCCAAGGCCACTGGCAGTTCCCCCCAAATTCTTCTAGAATTTAATCTACAGCAAAGAGCTACAAGTCCTTTTATTTCCTCTCTCTCACCCATATTCAGTTGCTTAGAAAGAAAAGAAATTGCACTGCCGCCTCTTCCAGAGAACATATTCTTCCTGTCATGGTAACTTGGATTGCAAAATAGCTAATGTTCTCTCTTTAGAGATTGATGTAAACTTATCACTACCATAGTTGATCGAACTGGCTTAAGGGGTATACCTCTTTCCTTTTAAAATACAATAGCTCGATGTTTAGACTTTGTCCATACAGAGAGTAGACTTTTAAAATACGATTTCAATGTTCTAAATGAACTGAATGTCCGATAAAAAGTGTTTCGGCTGTGCAAAGCAAGTATCTATTACATTTACAAGGACTGCACTTTAATGTTTTACCCTTTTTTGCTTGCCGAATCAGCTCTTAATACTTCAGAATCATGCGCAATAGTGTGGCATCAGTGGGGTCCTACAGCAGGTACATTGCTGAGACCCCAGGTGAGAAACAAACTTCCTGGAATGATTTATTTTATTGTGTGAACTGAGGAGCACCAGTTAAATTGCCTTTTAATTGACTGGCTGTCTAAGTAACATGCCTTTGAGGGAAACACTACTTTTGAAATTTCCTTTGGCCAGGAGAGGCAGGAGCGTGTTAAAGTCTTTGAAGTCTACAGCCATCAGACTAATTATCAGCACCATTCAATGTACATTCATTTAATTACAGTAAATTAAAAAGGATGTGGGGTTTGGGAGGAAAATAAGAGTCAATAAATGGAGACAGAAATTCCAGGCTGTGCGGATTATTAGTGCCTTTTCTGGAGGAGACCCTTAGTTATTCCTCATCTTGCCAGAAGCACAAAAACTTGACTAATATGTTTGGGAGGGAGGAGAGTAAGAGAGAAGAGGAGGGGAAAAGAGAAAGGACATTTATTGTGGCCCAAAACTCTGAAGGCACTTGATATTGTTTAAGTTAATCTTCATAACCACTTAAGGAGGAGATAGAGTTGTCTTCCTTTTAGAACGAGTAAGAAGGGCACACACCGACTTGGAACTCACTAGATGCCAGGCACTGTTCTAAGCATAATATGTTCCTAAACTCATTTCATTAATCCTCATAACAGCCCTATCCTCATAGGACTGCACACTATTTACTATTATCCCTATTTTACCCATACGGAAACTGTAGCATGGGAAGGTTAATTGATTGGCTGGAGGTCACGCAGCTGGGAGGCGGCGGTGCCCATGCAAAACTAGGTGGCCTGCCTCTGGACAACACGTTCTTAGCAACTGCCCTCCATGGAGGCTCTTGAGGTCCCAAGTCATGATGAGGTGGAAGAGTAGTGCCAACTCCTAGTCCGTCTGACATCAAAGGTCATCTTTTTCCAAGAGGCACTGAGAAGTCGAGAAGGCGAGGATAAAGAGTGAGACGAGAGACCTCCAAGAGGAGAGTACCACACCTCTGGAGCTAGCAGCACAACAGGCCAAGTAGTGAACAGACAGAAAAGGTAAGAACTTCCACTCTGGGTGATTCAGGAGGAAACAGTCTTATGGGATGAATGAAAGAATTTGAACCCTGACCAATGTGATTCTAAATACAGGAACTTTTACAGACATACCTCACCGCTGGATGACAAAGGATAATATAGGCTTAGCTTTTTCTAGAAAATGACGCATGTGCAAACATTTTATTTATCTTATTTATGCATTTATAGCACCAAACTAACTTTATGCTATTTTTTTCCGCTTAAACTTCTTTGCTAAATATCTTCATTGTCCCATTGTCCTGATGCACACAAGGCCCTTACCCTTCTTTGGATTTCCTGCACATCACTTGACACTCCAAGTTACTTTCCATGAAAACATTTTTAAAGCTTAAAGATTGATGTTTGGATTAAAAAAAAAAAAAAAGTCCTTTGTTCCTGACGTTTAAATAGATATTTGGAATTGAGATCAGATTACATTACTTGCAAAGCTGGATCGTGGGAATTCAGTTAGGGATCTTTTAACAACACATCAGAGACGGTCAAGATGCCCAGAATAATCCGGAACATACTAATAATTTTACCTTTGATGAGGGTGTCCCATCGCATTTATTTTGTAAACTTTCAACAGCTTCCTCGAACTGCTGTTAATAGGTGGTCCCAAATCACTGCCCCTCCAGTATTCACCCTGACGTTTGGGCAGCTGACTTACAACAAGGACACCACAACAATTAATATGTCAAGAAGGACTTCTCCCATTTCCTTAATTTGGAACAAGATTAACATTTGGAGTTACATATAAAATTTAAAGTGCTGTAACAAATCTTTTTTTCTCAAAATTTATTTTAACTTCAAATCCCCATGGTTGACGAAGAGTGAGTTTTGCAAAAGAATAAATCTTATCACTTGTTTTGAATCTCTGCTAACATGGAGCCGTGTGGCATGGTCCGAATGTTCTCTTACTCTTGTGGGATACCCAGGCCATCAAAATTTCATTAGCCTCACAGCAGTTCTAGCGTCTTCTTAACTTGAACTGTTGGCCTCTTTATCAATAAATAAATGAAATCTAATCCCTTTTAGTGACTAAATTCTTCTTTGAAGTTAAAACGAGGACATCAGGCACTCAGCTTGCATAATTTTACAAACGTTGAATTACATTTTTTTCTGGGGAAAACAGTCTCATTCACAGTTATTTCAAATAATGAAAACAGTCGAAAAAAAAAAATATCCCATGTTAAACCAGATGAAAATACCTCAGTGTCTGGTTCTTAAATTAGTTTTCCTTTGGTGAGTTATTTTACCAATGTCCTTCTCATTTCGACCTTTCGTGATATAATAGAACTTTCAAGGACATATCTCAAGCTAGTACAAAAATGAATAAAATTAAACAATGAAAAAAATTGAAGTGTCAAAGGAAAATATAACCAGAAAATCAATAACTTTTAAAGCTAGAGCAATTTACAATACCAGAGGAGAGTAGAATTGAATTAGTTTAGTAACTTGATATTAGAACTATTTGACTAGAAGTAGTAAGAAAAGTACAAATATGTATTACTTTTGAGAATATTGTTTATGAAGATGTTAGAAGAAATTATGCATGATTGCAAATTTTAGTTCCTATTATAACACAGCTTAAGAAAAATAACCCATAATTTTTTATATCAGGAAAACAAAATCCTCACTGCTCTTGTCTAATTCCACAATTCAAAATTATAAGATCTGCTAAATACTTCAGAAAATTATGATTTCAGATATGTTAATGCAATTAATTACTTTAAACAAAATCTTGTTCCTTTTGAGTCATCACCGAAATTTCAGAACAAATAAATTAATCTGAAAAGTTCCTATGGACATATGTCTTAAATATACGAGTGACCAGTATTCATTAAGACAACACATCTATTTTATTTCTTCTTTTGTTTCTGTCCTTAAACTGCTCTCATTGGAAATTCTTAGACCATCAAAATGTTGTTTAAAGAAACAACCACAGCCAAACCTTGGAAAAAGAGTAAACACAAGTTTAAGTCATCACTTTGCCCAACTCAACAAACACTGCTTCTGACATTTTATACTCTTAGCTTGGCTGACCTGTTCACTCGCAACAAATGTTGTCAAATGTTCCAAATTTCAAGGCAAAGCCCTGAAGCTCTCCCCCTGCCTCTCTCGATTCTGTCCCTACCCACCACTTGGAGAAATGAGGCAACTTTTCTTGCCTTTATGTCACTCTAAGAACAAGGTCTAGGAGATTCCCGGGTAAATGCATTCCTCCTCTGGTTAATAATAATCCATGCAAATGGAGAGAGGAGTGGTGTGAAAAACTCACAAGCCTTCCTCCTCTCCTTCCAAACACTCGGATATTATGCACTGTTAGCTAACGGTTACAAAGTCTGTAGTTGCATATTTTCTGAAAAGAAATAAATACGATCCATGTTTGGGAATTCACCATGAGACAGTTTCATGGCAGATATAGAATTAAAAAACAAAAAATTAATTTATATTTTACCAGTACAGAGACCATACCAAGATATGTGTGTTATTAAAGAAAGAGAAAGATGCCACAAAGGTTTTGAGTTAAGGGCAAAATGACTCAATGTGAAAAATATTTAGTGGGTATGGATATGGACCATCTATGATGCAGATAATCAGAACTGATGCTATTTTCCTGTTCCATTCTACTCTTTTCTATAAATATCACAAATTTTATTGTGTATTTGAAGAAAATAAAACACCAGGTGTTATATTTGAATATAACCATCGTACCTGTGATTGCTCAAGGAGTGTTCTGTGAAGTGCAGCTGGACGGGAAGCAATATTTATACCAAATCGCACGTATTTAAGTTTAGTGACTTCTGAATCCACTAAGAAAACTGGTAGAGAAACACAGGCGTTTGTGAGGTGAATGGATTCACTGGGAGAAATGTCGGCAGCCCGATTCTGAGACCCATTTTGTCTAAATAATTGTCCTTGTTTCTTCTTTTCGATTGGACTAAAGCCAGCCTCCAAGAATGGACACTTCCAATATGAAGATTTTCAGTCTATGTTATCAATTGATCTTGACTTCAGTTTAATGCACTAAAGTATTCTACATAAGATAAGAAACTCTGTGGGTTACATTAGACTTTCTTTCGTGAATAGAAAGTCAACGACTCCTAAGCAGTGGAAGGCACGAGGTACCACTTCATGCCGTGACTCAGCTGGCATTGAAAACCAACAATAGATCTGCTTTCCTATTACAAAGCAAAGCTGACAAAGTGCCCAATAAGTAATACAATTGAAATATCATTGATAAGACAACCATTTTTCTTTTCAAATGCCATGCAATTCTCCCACTTTAATTTTCTCTTTGCTTTTGCATAGCATTAATAACTAGACTAAAGTAGCAAGTGCACTGCTAACATTAAAAGCTAAAGGAGAGATGGTTTTTGTTGTCTGATGCATTGGTACTGATGCCCCAATTCTTCCTAGAAGCAGCACTTACTAGAAATTATGTTTTTACTTTAAAATTTATTATTGCATATAAATTAACTGCTTTTTAAAAAAAATTATCCTGCACAGGCAATAGGAAAAAAGTCCCAATAATTT
The DNA here is from genome assembly GCA_963574415.1 of Tarsius wallacei. Classification (NCBI taxonomy): domain Eukaryota; kingdom Metazoa; phylum Chordata; class Mammalia; order Primates; family Tarsiidae; genus Tarsius; species Tarsius wallacei. The sequence goes on along the minus strand of CAUYQG010034609.1, from coordinate 8,248 downwards.
ATAAAGTCATTTTTCTTACAACATATAAAGCAGCGATTTGGATATCCTAAAATCCAATTTTTGTGTGTGGATTTAATTGCCTAGTAATCCAGTTCCCAACGCACATCAAAGGACACACTCCCCCTCACTACCAAGACTGCAATTGCTCTCATCATTTAGTAAGTTTAAAGCATGATCAAATTTGTTCTTCAATCACTTGAGCCCTGTTAATAAACTATTCTGTGTGCTCACTCACCCATTCTAAGATTCTGCAACTTCTTTGAGATATCTTCAAGAGGAATCTACAAAGACATCTTTGATTGCAAGATGGCTCTGGGGTAATACTTTATCAACACTTGATTTGCTACTCCACAGAGGACAACAGGTGACACAGTCCAAGATAAGTCAGTGCCAATCTTTCTTTTTTTTTTTTTTTTGGTACATGATTAAACTGTTTTTCAAAACTATAGCTAACACATCATAGACCGCTTGCCTAATTTAACAATCTGATGTCAAATATTGATTTTTTTTCCAGGAAAAAAAATGCATTATTCAAAGGTATTTCTTGGGTTCTACTGCATGAAGACAAAAAGAAATGAATAGGAAAGAAAGAGAAAGAAGGATGAGAAGAAGAAAGGAAGATAAATATGCCTCCAGAGTCAATCAAAACAGACAGAAGCACTGAACGCCAAAATTATAAAGCAAAAAATGAAACTTACCATTCTCGCTGTCGGACTTGTTTTCGTGCTCCGTATCTGTCAGGGTGAGGGCTGAGTTGGACCGACTTGACAGGCAGGAACTGCGGCCCGATTTGACCCCCCTGCCCCAAAGTCTCATGGCATGCTCTGGGGACATCACTGCTTCATTTTCAGTATCAGCATCTGACCCTGCACTGATAGAGTAACCTCTGTGGGGTAGCCCCATTTCCGCACAAAATGCCAGTCCTCTTCGAGTTGCTGGTTCACAAACTCCTAACTGCCTTAGGGTAAAATTCTGTCCTAATTAGGGGGAAAAAAAGATAACAACTAGTGAGTATATGTTTAGAGTTATTTTTATTTATTTTTACTCTTTTAAAAGAAAGTCTTTCTGAAAACAAACACTCAAGCATTCAGGCTTTTCCCGCTATCAGCACCAGGTGCTGACGTTAGCTTTGCATGGCCTACAGTCAAGGGGGTGCAGTTACAGGAGGGACTTCAAGCTCCTCTGTCAACTATTTAAGCCCACAAGCACCTCCAGAGAGAAGGGCAAATAAGGTGGCAACCGACCATGAAAACTCAACCTAGGAAAAGGATTAGTGACCAACGATAGAATTTTGCTTAGCAGACTTGTGAAGCAATGGAAATTGTCAGAATTATTTTCTGGGTCCTGTCTTTAGTCCTTAACTGTAGGATTTTTCCACCCAGATGTCACTCTTTTGGAAGAAAAAAGGTTTCTCTCAAGAATGTTACTCATAAGGTAGACACAGAAGCTTGGTCAGTTTCATGATATTGCCCCACCTTAACTTAGCAAACAATATAAACATATAGTGTATGTGTGTGTATGTATAAACACATTGAATTTGAGGGTGTAAGGTCTCAAAAATTTCCAGCACATTTTGGATATCTTTGACTTTCTAGACTTTTTACTTTAATAAACACCTGAAAACATATGTATTGATCAGAGTAAACCGATTTTTGCAAATAGTCACTCTAAAAATAAAATGGGAGTATTACATATTTAAAAATTAATGACAAAATCAAGTTCCCTGAAAAATAAATGGCTGTGAACTCTGCAGGCCTTTACTAATAAATTGAGCATAATAAAACTCATGACACTGCAATAACTTAAAGCAAAAGTGTTTAAATTAGGTGACACTTTAAAATGACTGCTGTTATTAATGACTTTTCCAATCCTGTATTTACTCTTGAAATTTCACATATGTTTTATGATACTATGGATGAGAAGAGAGAGAAAAGTGTTTGCTTGAAGGATGTTTATATATGGCTCTTCCATTTCTTGTGTCTTGTTGACATGGTAGAGTTTCAGATTTAGGTACCAACCAGAATCAAATACATGTAAAGGATAGTAGTATATGGAGACTGATTTAAATGCTACTGTCTCATAATCAAACCTTTTAAGAATATTAAGCATTTATATTACTCATAGTTTTTATTTTCCAACTTGTATCTTTTCAATACATGCACATTTTTAAGCTAATAGGCTGACATGAGAAGCATACATCATATTTTTTAAAAGAGGGTGTTATAAATTATTTGTGATAAAATGATAACATGTTGACTCTTCTAAGAAATAAATCAAACCTAATGGACATTGTAGTAAATATTGGGTTGTAAAGATATTAGCACCCTCCAGGCCTCAGCACATTTTAACTAGTGTGGTTAATTGCTTTATTGCTGTGGTCATATCAGAAGTTAGAATCAGCTTTATCTCGGTCAGACTTCCAAATGGATTCTGACAATGACACTCATAAATAATGAAAATCAGTTGCTACAATTAGCTGCAAATCAAACTGTGCTTATCAGAGAGATGTGAATAAGTATCTGAACCAAAAAGTGTGTCAAAAAAAGAAAGAGAGAAACTGGAGTTCAGCTGCTTGTTGAACAGTGAGAAAGTAGGCAAACTCTTTGAGGTAAGGCACAGTATTATCTGTATTTTAAAAGAATTAGTGCAGATGTACTTATAAAAGCGAATCTAAACAAGGTCAATATCATGGTTAATGTCAGTTAATGGAATTGCTAGGGAAGTGCTTACCCACTGCTATTTACATGTCACACTTGAAATGGGAGGAGGATGCAAACATTTCAATATTACCATTAAATGTACTGGTTTTTCAAAATAAGGATACAAAATAATTTTTAACATGAGAAAAATCAATGCTAGGATCCTCTGCATCTTCCCTCTGTTTTGGGAGGTGCCCACACTTAAGAATAAAACGAAGAGAGAAATTAAAAGACAGAACTCCCTATCTCATCTCAGCAATGTAACTTGAAACATTTTCCACATTATTGACTTTTCACACTATTGCCTCTTGATGCAAAAATCTTGAGGTGAAAGAAAGCAGAACAGTACAATCTTTATTTGTCATCCAGGTATGTAAACACAGTTCACTTCGCAACCAAATATATAACACACCGTCTCCATGAATTGATACGTGTGCCCCAAACTCCATAAACATCAGACCTTTTGGAGTCAGAGTCTCACAATGACAAAACTCTTGAATGCTGTTTCTAAATGCAAGCTAAAAAGCAAGCACAGCAGCAGGAGTCTGTTAGATTTCCTTACTGAATTAAAAAGTTTGTTTTTGTTTCCCCTAGGAGAGAAAACTACACTTAGCCTCAGAGAGACCAAGGTTAAAGCTATTCTCTTGCTCTGTTCAATCATTTTAACACTCTATTTTTTCATCTTTTAGAGCTGTCATGACTTGGTTTAGGAGATGGTTTATGTAAATGTGACTAGCATAAATGAAAAATGGCTTAAAAAATAAATACCTTGGCAAACACAATTAATAATCATAGAGAAATGTATAACTTGAGGGTGGGGAGAGAATCACTTTCAAGTCAGTTTCAAATAGCACCACCACAACCAAAGTTGGCCTAAGTAATTGCCTTTATTCAAAAACATCCCTACTCCAGATCTGCCTCAGTGCTTCAAATTTTATTGTCAGTTCTTCCCATTGGTTAAGAAATTTTGTTTTTAGAACCTCTTGTTTTAATGCATACATCCCTGGGGAGATCTAAACTTAAACTTGAATAAATTAGTCTATTAGATTATTTCCCACAACCTAGCAATATTTAGCAAGATATGCTATACTTATGGAAAACATCTGTGGTTTTGACAAGTACAGGGAAGATGGAGACAAGAAAGGTCCCTGACTGGGAGAAGAAACAGTTGGCTGAGTTATGGAGGAGGTGGGGGGCTGGACTGGGCTCCTTGGGTGGAAGGCTTTATGACAAAGCAGAGAAGTGGAAAGAGACAGGCAGGACAAGGCAGCTGAGACACCTCTGGAACCAGGCAGAACACGGGACAATCCTGCTGAAGGTCAGTATTGGCTTCAAGGAACAAGCACGTTATTCTTATCTTCCACGGTTTATTCAGATTGGAAAGGTCTTGTGTTGCGTGCAATAATTCTAATCCCATTATCTTAATTTCATTCTTTGTCTTTTACTGTCTTTGTAGTTATTGTGTTTGGTCAGGACTGGCAAAATAAGCATCTCCTGAATGTTGAATTTTGGTAACCTCGATCAGCAGAGCCAACAACAGAGCTTCCCATTACAATTTGAAACAGGACCAAAACAATAAATTGTAGGAAGAACAAAGTATACCTGAGGATGGAATTCATTGTGATTAAAAGGCAAGGCTAGTTTGGATTAGATTAGGCATTTTTGTTTTATGACACTCATAAATCTGAAAATCTATAAATGAAAAAATGAATAAACACAACCTAAGCAGGTTGTATCTTTTTTTGAAGTTCACATTAAAAAAAAAAAAATAGTGAGGATATGTGACAAAGTGGAAAGCATAGTCTAAAGACAAATACTTCAAATGAGGTTGGCACACAGCACAGCTACCTCTTTAATAAAAGGGAATAAGAAAAATGGGCTGGCTACGTGGTCTTCTTCTCGTCGTGTCTACAACACAGAGCAGAAAGGAATTTTTCAAAGTCGCAATCAGAGTGATGTTCACAAACAGACAACACATCTACTATCTACTTATGTGAGGTGAACGGGAAAACATTCTACATAAAGGATGAGTCTCGGAGCTACCTGGGATGACTTTGGCACCTTAGGGGAAGGGTATTCTCTCCCCTGTAATGTCTGGATTTGGCTTTCTCTCTCTCTCCCTCACTTGTTTCTTCTTCTATTTTTTATTTATTTATTTATTTTAAAGCAGGATTTATAGAGAGGACAGAAAAGCTCCCACAGAGGGGACCCGAGGGGGTTGCCCTCTTCTTTAAAAAAAAAACAAAACAGCTTTATTGAAATCTACCTTACATACCATATAACATACCCATTTTTCGTATATGATTTAATGTTTTTAGCATATTCATAGAGTTCTGCAACTATGACCACAATCAATTTTAGGATATTTTATCATCCCAAAAAGAAACCTCATACCAATCATTAGCAACTGCTCACCTTCCTCTTCCCTGTAGCCCCTCCAGGCCTAGGTAACAACTAAACTATTGTCTCTATAGATTTCCTATTCTGGACATTTAAAATAAATAAGATCAGCCGGGTGTGGTGGCTCAAGCCTGTAATCCCAGCACTTTGGGAGGCCAAGGCAAGAGGATTGCCTGAGCTCAGGGGTTCGAGGCTAGCATACACAACTTGGTGAGGCCTCATCTCTACAATAAATCAAAAAATAAGCCAGGCATGATAGTGCGCGCCTGTAGTTCCAGCTACTGGAAGGGCAAGGTTGAGGCTGCGATAGCCATGAGCATGCACTACAGCCTAGGCAACAGAGTGAGACTTTGACTCAAAAAAAAATAAAAATAAGAGATGCTACAATATGTGATCTTTTGTGGATGACTTCTTTCATTTAGCACAATGTTATCAAAGTTCATCCAATCATGAACTTGTAGCATGCATCAGGACTTCATTATTTTTTATTGTTGAGTAACATTCCATTGTATGAATGGACATACCACATTTTACTTATCTATTCATCAGTTAACGAACAGCTGAGCTGTTTCCACTTTTGGCTATTATGAAAATGCTTCTAGGAACATTTGTGCACAAGTTTTTGTGTATACATATGCTTTCAATTCTCTTGGGCGTATACCCAGAAGAGGAATTACTGGGTCATACAGTAACTCTATGTTTAACCTTTTGAAGAACTACCGGACAGTTTTCCACGGTGACTGCATCATTTTATATTAACACTAGCAGTGTATGAGAGGTTTAATTTCTGTACATCCTCACCAACACTTATTATTATCTGTTGATTCTCTTTTCTATACTTCAGTAGGGCTTGGAGTTTGCAGCGAGGAATTAAAATACAGTTCATTGATAATGAAATTTAGGGGACAAACAAGAATCACTGTTCCTTTAAAAAGAGTTGATTCTGTGGGTCTGCTATGCAAATTTATTAACATTTTATTCCATCATTTTTTCTTTTCCTTCTATTATGCTGTTTTATTCCTTATAAAATATTTTTCTAGCCGGGCTCGGTGGCTCAGCCTGTAATCCCGCACCTTGGGAAGCTGAGGTGAGTAGATTGCTTGAGCCCGCGGGTTCGAGACCCACCTGGGCAACTTGGTGAGCCCTCATCTCTAAAAAAAAAAAAAAAAAAAAAAATAGCCGGGTGTGGTAGCGCGCGCCTGTAATTCCAGCTACTTGGAAGGCTGAGGCGGAAGGATAGCCAGAGCCCCAGCAGGTCGAGGCTGCGGTGGCCGGGAGCGGCCACTGCACTCCAGTCTGGGTGACAGAGTGAGACTCCAACTAAAAAAAATATATATTTTTTTTCTATTGAAAACAGGAATACTCCTTAGCTCAGAAACTCAACCTTTAGGATTATAGCCTATAGAAATAAAATCGCCTGATCGTAAACATACAAAATGCTTACTTACTACAGCATGGTTGCAAAACTTTATATAACCTGAATGTTTGCCAGAAAGAGATTGGCTGAAAAAGTTATATATCTGTGCTATGGAACACTGTGAGGCTAGCATAAAGAATGAGCTTGGACTCAACCCTTCCTATCTGGAGGGAAGCCCATTCATATAAATTTGAAATTTAAAAAAATGCAAGTTTCAGTATGATGCCACTTTCGGAAACAAAGAAAGAACCAATAGACTATGTAAGTACTTATAGTTTGAGGATGAATAAAAGTGAGGAAGTATTCATATCAATTAGAAGGGATTATAAATTATGGAAATTAGTAATTTTCTATTTCATAGTTTTCAATTTTTATTTTTCATGATAATTACTCCAATAATTTTTTTAAAAATCATAAAGAAAAAAGTACAGTCCATCTTTTTAAAAAAATAAATATATTTTCTTACTTTGTGTTTATTTATTTATTTATTTATTTATTTATTTTTGAGTTGGAGTCTCTCTCTGTTGCCCAGACTGGAGTGCAGTGGCCGCTCCCGGCCACCGCAGCCTCGACCTGCTGGGCTCCGGCGATCCTTCCGCCTCAGCCTGACTTGCTGTTTAACAGTTTCTATTCAATAATTAGAAATTTAATTTATTACCTTTTCTTGGGGGAAGCTGGGTTTTAAACCCCTTCCTCGTTTATTGCAAGGAAATGGAGTAGTGTAAGATATCTGGGAGAACTGTTTTCCTGCATTTCAGTCCTTCTCTTTTCTTTCAACATGTATAGATTGTGTTTAATAACCATTCATTTCTCCCACAGTAACAAACCCCCCAAAATGAGTTGAAAAATGAATGCAAGAATCAATATAAAGTGCATGCACAGGAATAAAATAATCTCTAATTGTCTCTGTTGTCTTTGGTTTTTGTAAGCTTGAATGAAATTATTTATTCTTTAGGCATGGAATGAAATTCGTCCACAAGTCAAGCGAAACACACAACTACAAACTGGGCAAACATTTCTTATTATGTGCTTGTGGAATCAGTGGCATCACTTTCCTATGCAGACTTTCCTTTTTTGTTGTGTTTGCAAAATGGCAAGAAAGAACACACAGTGATAGAAATATGTGTAACTTTATATCTGAATGCATATAGGACACTCCAAACTCTTTAACCTTCTCATGTTAAGTTTGTCACCATTTGAACAGAATACTCACCCTAGAACATGTGAGAGAAATTTCAATGAGGGCACAAATCTTTACTTATAAGGTGTTGGGTCTCAAAAAATACCTCCAAAGGAGGCCACAGCAGCAGTCTCAGAAGTGAAAGTTTTTCTCTGACCCTCTCCTGCTTTCCTGTCTCTCAGTCTCATTCTTCCCCAAGGCTATACATAGAAATCAGAATCCCTCTTTCCCAAGGCAAGTCATAGAAACTAGGACCCTTTTGCCCCAAAGCCAGTCATAAAACTTAAAAATACTCTATGTAAAAGCTGGCCATAAAGAAATTGAGTTACCTTATTTAACTGTAGGTCGTAAGGCACACCCTTCCCAATTCTAAAGAGGGTCCTGCCCAACACCTAAAGGAAAGAGTGCTGCTCAGAGAGGCCAAAAAGAATCTAGACAGATGGGTCTTGTTGGTTTTCCCCACCCAGTCTATTAGCATTAGATCATACCCTTTTTGTTCAGTCATATTTCTACGCAGTTGTCCATAAACTTTGGATCCTTGTTCTGAAAGCT
>CAUYQG010034608.1:0-34427 GCA_963574415.1 Tarsius wallacei | reverse complement strand
GAGTGAGATTCCAACTCAAAAGAAAGAAAAAAAATTGCCGGGGCCAGGTTTGGTGGCTCACATCTGTAATCTCAGTATTTTGGGAGTCCGAGGCAAGAGGATTGCTTGAGTCCAGAAGCTTGATACCAGCCTGGGCAACATAGGGAAACCCCATCTCTACAAAAACATTAAATACTTGGGAGGCTGAGGTGGAACGATTGCCTGAGCCAGGAGATGAAGACTGCAGTAAGCTGTGATCATACCACTGCATTCCAGTCTGGGCAACAGGATGAGATCCTGACTCAAAAAGGAAGGAAAAGAAAAGAAAAAATTAGCCAAGCATGGTGGCATAGGCCTGTAGTCCCAGCTACTCTGGAGACTGAGGCAGAAGGATGGCTTGAACCCGACAGTTTTGAGGCTGCAGTAAGCTATGATGACACCACTGCACTCCAGCCTGGGTGACAGAACGAGACCCTATCTCTATCAAAAAAAACCCCAAACCAAAACAATCCTTGGGTGAGTCACCTAACTCTTCTGAGCCTCTGTTTTTCTTCTGTAAAGAGGTACTCAGGAAACAGGTGGTCCCAGGAGAACCCGTGTGGGATGCACGTGTCCTGCACAGTGAGCCAGGGCTGACTGGCTGCCATCATCACTTTGGATGTGAGTCTCAGGTGTTTCCCCTTAGTTTTTAGTAGCGCTGGGCCTCAAATTTAGTAGTGCTGGGCTTCTTGAGGCTTTGAGGGCAAAGGCCTCCTTAGCAGGGACAGTTGGCCCTGACATCTGGAGGGAGGGATAGCTGGGTGGGGGGAGTGGAGAGTGAGCAGGGAGTGCAGTCATGGCTTTGGAGCCAGACTTGGTTCAAATCTTGGGCTCATAGCTCATCAGCTGTGTGATCTTGAACCCGTCACTCAGCTCCCGGCAGCCTCTACTTCCTCATGGAGTCTGACAAGGCACGTAAATGGCCACCAGAATGCCATGGTGACCAGGGTCTGATTCTTACCTCTGCTGTCTCCGCTTCCATCCCCTGCCCTGGCCTGCCCCAGTCTTGGCAGCTGGACTTACTGTTCAAGGCAGCCATCATGTCTTTCTTGCTGTTGGCGGCATGGTACCAGGTGACCTGCAAGCCGTCTCGGTGGCTGATGTCTCCCAGGCTGAGCAGGTAGTCCAACATGTCTGCGTCGGTGCGGCAGGCGTCCTGCTCACAGCCTGGAATGAATGCCACGGGGCTGTTAGCATCAGCCCTCACGCCAGCCTGAGACACCTGCCCGCTCATTCCACGACTCCACCTGAGATCCCACTGTGTGCCCAGCATGCCATCTAGCAGAGAGGGTGCTGAAACCTGAACTCATCCTTGGCACCAGCCTGGGGCAGTTAGCAGACAGGGTGCTCCCAGAGAAGGGGACACTTTTTTCTTTTTTGAGTCGGAGTTTCACTCTATCACCCAGGCTGGAGTGCAGTGGCACACTCATGGCCACTGCAGCCTCAACCTGCTGGGCTCAGGCGATCCTTCTGCCTCAGCCTTCTAAGTAGCTGGAACCACAGGCACGTGCCACCATGCCTGGCTAGTTTTTCTTGATTTATTGTAGAGATAAGGTCTTGCCATGTTGCCCAGGCTGGTCTCGAACTCTTGGGCTCAGGCGGTCCTCTCAAAGTGCTGGGATTATAGGTGTGAGCCACCGCTCTTGGTCAGAAGGGGGCATTTAAGGGAGACCTTGAAGGATGGGTGTAATTTGACAGAAAAGGGGGACTAGGTTATTCCAGAGAAAATAGCGCTGGCAAAGGCTTGGCCGTGGCAGCAAGGGGCTGCCAAGAGGAATGGCCGTTGGCCCAGTGCAGATGCAACAGAGAAATGAAGCTGGATGAGCTTGGAAAATGGGGCTGGGATCAGGTCGCAAGTGGCCTTGAACACCGGCAAAGTCGGCCATGTGTTGAGGGCAGTGGGTGAGGGTTTTGCTGGGGAGGATCTCCCTGGCTGCAGAGCGAGCATGGGCAGGTGACAGCAAACTGGTGGCAGAGGGACTGTGTGGGAGGGTGCCAGGAAGACACCCCGAGGCCTCAGAGGGCAATGAGGGAGAGTAGCGGGTGGGAAGGTAGAGTCCTTGAGGCTCAGGACTGAGGAACACAGGCATGAGATGAGGGATGGGGCCACCCCCAGGTTCCTGTGAGAATGAGGAAGTCATTCGCCAAGAGAGTGCAGGGATGAGTGTGGGTCAGGAGAAGGGGTGAGTCTGGCTGTCTTCTGAGTTTGAAGTGCTCATGTGACTCCCAAGAAGGGCGCAGAAGGGAGACTTGGTGCTCTTCAGGACTGATGGAGGGAAGGAAGGCTAGTAGGACCTTCCGGGGGTTGGGGGGGGATGAGGTCATTAGGGCTGGGATGGAAGAGGCGGAGAGAGCTGTGGATGGGGAGTGGGTCTCAGTGGGGACGAAGCGTGGGAGAAGGGCCAGTCAGCGCTGTCCACGGGGACAGAGCCTTGCTGGGGATAAGGAGGAGGCACAGGAGAGGCACGGGGAGAGGCTCCTACCTGGCTGCCGGAGGCCGAGGCTCAGGACAATCCCGACCATGAGTACCAGAGACCCGCTGGCGATGCCGACCAGCACCCACTTGAGATGGCTCTTTGAGCACTGCTTTCTGTGGTCCATGGTGACCCTCTCTGGGAAATGTCCCACAACTACTCACCTCCCAGAGTCCCTGAGGCTCCCTGTGGCTGGGATCAGGTGGGAGGTGGAGCCCCCAGCGGCATGTAACTCCCTGCCAGAGCCAGCCGACTTCACAGCCCTGCAATGCCCGTAGTGGAGATAACCCCTCAAGCCCCTCCTCCCTCCTCGCCCTCCTCCCCTTCCCCTCACCCTCCCAGGAGCTTAACAGGCGGAGCAGAAAATCCTGCCCCTTTCAACGTGACCTTTGAGCACAACAGAGAATGTCGGGCTGAGCCCCCAGACCTGCCTGCCTGCCCTGGACTGGGAAGACCAAGCTCAGCCCACCGGGCTTTCCTGGAGAGCTGGAGTGTGTGTGTCTGTCCCTCTCTGGCTCTAGTTTCCCTCTGTGCAAAAGGAAGTGACTAGGCTGTGTGACCTCTGATGTTCTGTCATCTTCTGATTCCAGGATCTCTACTCTGCCCTCTGGGAATCCCGCCTATCAGGCAAGGGTGGTGACAAGGACAGATTAGATCTGAGGGGCAAGAATCTTCCTTCTATCCAAGATTGTGGCTGATAGATTATCTACATGGGGATGAAATTGATAGCCCTGGCATGCTGGCCTGGGTTACTGTGGGCCTTTCCATGGGGAAGGGACTGAGTCACCACCTCACACAGAGCAAGTTCTGGGGGTCCCGGTATGGGAAGCAAGTTAGAGAGTGTCCCATGCTGAGGACTCTAGGATTTTTTTTTAGTTGGAGTTTCACTCTGTCACCCAGGCAGGAGTGCAGTGGCATGCTCACGGCCACCGCAGCTTCGACCTGCTGGGCTCAGGCAATCCTTCCACCTCAGTAGCCGGAACTACAGGTATGCATTACCATGCCAGGCTTAGCTTTTGATTTATTGTAGAGACGAGGTCTCACCAAGTTGCCCAGGCTAGTCTCGAGCCCCTGAGCTCAGGCAATCCTCTTGCCTCGGCCTCCTAAAGTGCTGGGATTACAGGCTTGAGCCACTGTGCCTGGTGACCCTGGAGTTTAGACGAATCCAAGAATCACCTGTAACCTGCACAGGCTTCAGCTTATAGAGCCTCATAAGGGAGTCCAGTAGGGCACTTAGTGACTGATCCACTTGCGTGTGTGTGTGTGTGTGTGGTGTGTGTAGATGTGAGCAGCTGTCAGGGCACTGAGGGGTGGAGGGGCAGGTCGGGAGGGATTTTGGTTCAGGCCATGTGTATTGTGGGGGTTGTGAGTCATCTCTGAGTTACTGCCCAGAAGGTGCTGGGCTCAGGCATGAGAGCAGGGCCGCAGACAAGGGCATGACCATCATTTTCTGCCCAAGGCCAAGAGAGAACGGGATGGAGGTCTATGTCTGGGAACCGCTGACATAAGGGAAGTGGAGGAAGAGGAGAGGGACAGGTCAGAGCAGAGAGTGGGAGGTAGGGGGTATCGACGGAAGGATCACTTCGAGAAGAAAGAGTGGTTGGCCAGGCCAGGAGGTGGAGCCCACGAGTACAGCAAGGGGCCCCCTGATTTGGCAAGAGTGATGGTGACACTGGCAAGGATGGTGTTTGTGGGTCAGTGGGGAGGGTGGGCGTGGAAAGGGAGGCCCACCAGAGCCTGTGGAGAGGGGCTGGGAGGGAGCAGAGAGGCTGAAGGTACAGGAGAGAGAGGTGCCAGGACAAGGGGCGATGGGATGGGGGAGGACCCGACACATAGCATGTGCTGTCCTGCAGGACATGGGGGAGGGTGGGTGTGGTGGGTGATGATGGGGGAGGCTCTGTGGGCAGGACAGGACATGGCAGGCTTATGGGGTTCTAAAAGAACCCAAGCTGCGGCTGGCTGCTAGACAGACAGGACCCCGCCTTCCCCCTTGGTATATCCAGAGAATATATCCGGAGTCAGCCCCCAGCTGACTCTTCATTCGCTTGGCCTCTAGAGAAGGCAGCTCTTTTCTCTCGGGGCCTCAGACTCCTCCCTTCCTGAGCAGTGCTCTGGGCCAGAATAGGGCAGGGTCAATGTTGCAGGGACCCTCACCTTCCCAGGAGAGTTAGGGGGCCATAGGCAAACAGAAGCATGTTTTGTGAGTCTCCTTTCCTGGGAGCTGCTGTCCCCAGCCATCCATGCCAGACTCCAGAATCCAGTGGCACTGGGCCTCACCCAGATCTCCTCTGTAATAAGGTGTGGAAGGGTGTGTTACATGAGATATTGTGATAAAAGTCACAGAAAGTTAACTGGGAATGACGGAGGAACAACCACTTACGGTTTACTCTGCAGTAAAGTATAAAGGAACAACACACCACCAGAGTTATAAAATGTGACTCCAGTGTCCCCTCTTGCTCCCATATGCCCTTCTAAGAATTCGGGACATGATAAGTCTGGCCTGGTTGAGTTTGCATTTTTTTCTACTTTCATGAATAACAACAATAAAAATGTATTATTTGTTGAGTTCCTACAAAGTGTCCCTTAACACTGACAAGTAGTTCTTATGTTCCCATGTTGCAGGCAAAGAAATTGAGGCTCCAAGGGGTGGAGACTGGTCCCAAGTCACCTCAGTGTCAAGTTCAAGTGCAGGTCGGGCTGACTCCAGGCCCAGTTGCCTGGCTTGATGGCATCTGCTGGTCTCTTCTTGTCCACCCCATTCACAACTGGATGACCACTTTTTTTTTTTTTCCGTCTTCACTACTTAACAGCAATCTTTAAAAAATAAAAATAAAAAAGCTGGGTGCAGTGGCTCACACCTATAATCCCAGCACTTTGGAAGGCCAAGGTGAGAAGATTGCCTGAGCTCATGGGTTCGAGACCAGCCTGAGCAACTTGGCAAGACCTCATCTCTACAATCAAAAATCAAAAAATTAAGCCGGGCTCGGTGGCTCAGCCTGTAATCCCGCGCCTTTGGGAGGCTGAGGTGAGTGGATTGCCTGAGCCCGCGGGTTCGAGACCCGCCTCGGCAAGCAAGACCTCACCTCTACAATAAATCAAAAAAAATTAGCCGGGCGTGGTAGCGCGCGCCTGTAGTTCCAGCTACTTGGAAGGCTGAGGCGGAAGGATCGCCGGAGCCCAGCAGGTCGAGGCTGCGGTGGCCGGGAGCGGCCACTGCACTCCAGTGTGGGCGACAGAGTGAGACTCCAACTCAAAAAATAAAAATAAAAATAAAAATAAAAATAAAAAAAAATAAAAAGTCTTATTATGTATATTCTCTATATTATATAATTTAAATGTGACCTGAAACAATTCCTTTTTACTAGATGCAGTCCAGGGAAGTCAAATTGTTGGACACCCCTGCTATAATCCATCTGCTGCATCACTATGCCATGGCACTACATTTAGGAAACTCTGCTTACACCACAACAGACAAATGGGTTCAAATCTTAATTTTTTATTTTATTTAATTAATTTATTTATTTTGAGCCTGAGTCTCACTCTGTTGCCCAGTGTGAAGTGCAGTGCCATGCTCACGGCCACCGCAGCCTCGACCTGCTGGGCTCAGGTGATCCTTCCATCTCAGCCTTCCAAGTAGCTGGAACTACAGGCATGCACTACAATGCCCAGTTAATTTTTCTTTATTTATTGTAGAGATGAGTAATGCCAAGTTGCTCAAGCTGGGGTCGAACCCATAAGCTCAGGCAATCCTCTTACCTTGGTCTCCCAAAGTGCTGGGATTACAAGCATGAGCCACCGGTTTACTTTCATTTTTAGAGACAGGATCTTGCTATGTTGCCTAGGCTAGTCCTAAACACAGGTTATCTACCTCACCTCTCAAGTAGCTGGGGCTACAGGTACACACCACCACACCAGGCTACTTTTTAAATTTTTTCGTAGAGACAAGGTCTCTATTTTGCCCAGACTGCTCTCGAACTCCAGGGTTCAACCAATCCTCCTGTCCTAGCCTCCCAAAGTGCTGGGATTACCAGCGTGAGCCAGTGCACCTGGCCTTAAATATATATATATATATATTTTAGATTGGAAAATATAGTTTATTTAGAAACTAAGGGAGAGAGAGGAGATTCACCTCCCCAAGGTAGGGGAGGGGGCCAAAGCTTAGGAAAACACAGCAGTCATAGCCCAATGAACACATGGCCTAGCTAGTGCTTAACAAAAACAATGGCCTTTAATTTTTAATTTTGAAGATGTGGAGTACAATTCAGGGTTAGGTATACAAATGTTCATTATGCAGGTAAACTATATCCCCCACCGTCAGTTTCCTACTACTGCCAATCCCTTTCTTATAGTATAAATTTTTTTAAATTTCATTTGTTTTCTCACTCCTCTCATCTCCCCTCAGAATATAATTTTGAATAGTAATTATAAATATTAATTTTTCATATAAAAAGTATGGCGATATAAAAAATATTCTGTTACTATTCATATCCAAAAACATAGTTGGTATTTATAAATAGCTGGACTACTTTTAAAAATAAAGATATGTAGGTGATAGCAATTCAACAGAGCCTAGAAAGCCAAAGTTCCCACTAAGTAGATAATGAGTTTTATCCTGAACACATGTATGACATACCTCTTTAATAAAATATTTGGTTTTCCAGGGTGTGCCAGTTTCAGTGCGATGCCTTTCTTCAGTCCTCTGACGCTCTTCCAGGGCACGTTTATGCTCTGTGGCCTTGTCAATTTCGGATTCCCTCAGAGAGTCTGTCACATCTTTCCATAATCGCCTAAAATCCGAAAACTGCACATTTTACAATCTTAACATAAGATAATACAATGATACCTTCAAAATTACAGTAATTTTTAAAAATTACATTTCCTAATCAGATTTATAATTTTATGCCTATGAATTACAAGAACACTAATACTATGCTGCCAATGTTTATGTATAGGATGCTGCTTCCACTTCTTTTAAATGATTTTTGTCCCAAGTTACAAAAGCAAGATTTTTATTAGAAAACTTAGAAATTTACAAGTAAAAAGAGAATTAAATTTCTCAAAAGCTGAAAAGTAAGCAGGACCACCTGTGCTTTTGGACATGATGAAATAACAGGGACCCGGTTTATTCTCCTGCCTCAAGCAACTAGGAAACCAGGCAAAATATAGTAAAGTAATGGTGTCCAGATATTGAGCAAAAGGCAGTGCAAGGACAGTGGTCCTTGAGAGAAGGAAGTGGATATGAGGGGGTTTGATAGGCCACAGCACAGCAGGAGGAGCTTAACAAGTCTCAAGCAAAAGGAAACTGCCAAGACACTTCTTTAGGGAAAGAAGAGTTTGCTGAACAAATGGTGCAGAGGCAACTGGATATACACCTGCAAAAAAGATGAACTTAGGCCTTGTCACATACAGAAGTGAACTCAAAATGAATCATAAACTTAAATGCAAGAGCTAAAACAATCAAATTTTTCAGCAGGAGATACAGGAGAAAATCTTTGAGACTTTGGGTTAAACAAAGATTTCTTAGATACAACACCAAGACCACAAACCATAAAATAAAACATTAATAAGCCCAGTTCACCAAAAGGTAAAAACATTTATACTGCAAAAAACACCATTAAGAAAATGAAAAGTGAGGATGGGCACGGTGGCTTATGTCTGTAATTCCAGCACTTTGGGAGGCAGAGGCAAGAGAAATGCTTGAGCCTGGGAGTTCGAGACCAGCCTGAGCAACTTGGCAAGACCTCGTCTCTCCAATAAATCAAAAAATTACGTGGGTGTGGTGGTGCATGCCTCTAGTTCCAACTACTAAGGAGGCTGAGGTGGAAGGACTGCCTGAGCCCAGCAGGTCGAGGCTGTGGTAGCCATAAGTGTGCCATTACACTTCAGACTAAGTGACAGAGTGAGACTCTGACTCAAAAAAACAAAACAAAAAACCAAAAATACCCACGAAAAGTGGGGCAACAGAATAGGAGAAAATATTTGCAAAACAAATACCAAATAAAGGATTTTTGTCTGAAATTAACAAAGAACTCCTACAAGCCCAAAAGACAAGCAATTCAATCAAAAAATGGGTAAAAAAATATAAAAACACATTTCATCAAAGAAGATAGACAAATGGTTAATAAGCACATGAAAACATGCTCCACACCACTAATTGATATTAGGGAAATGTAAATTAAATCCACAATGAGACATTATTTCACACCAACTAGATAGGAATAATAAATGAGAGAGAGAATAACAAATGTTGAGGATGTGGAGAAACTGAAACACCATATTGCTGGTAGGAATATAAAATAGTGCGGACATTGTGGAAAACAGTTTGGCAGCTTTTCAAAAAGTTAAACATAAAACTACCACACAACTCAGCAATTGCACTCCTAAGTATTTATCCAAGGAAAATGAAAACATATGTTCACACAAAGATTTACAGGACAATGCTCACAGGAGTATTATTCATCATAGCTCCAAACTGAAAATGTACATCAACTGGTGAATGAATAGGCAAAATGTGATATACCCACATGATGGAATACATTCAGGAATAAAAAGGAATGAACAACGGATACATGCTACTTCATGGATGAACCTCAAAAACATGCTAAGGAAGGAAGTCAGGCATAAAGATCACAAATTTTTTTTTTTTTTTTTTTTTGAGTTGGGAGTCTCACTCTGTTGCCCAGACTGGAGTGCAGTGGCCGCTCCCGGCCACCGCAGCCTCGACCTGCTGGGCTCCGGCAATCCTTCCGCCTCAGCCTTCCAAGTAGCCGGAATTACAGGCGCACGCTACCACGTCTGGCTAATTTTTGATTTGTTGTAGAGATGAGGTCTCGCCAAGTTGCCCAGGCGGGTCTCGAACCCACGGACCCAGGCAATCCACTCACCTCAGCCTCCCAAAGCGCGGGATTACAGGCTGAGCCACCGAGCCCGGCTAAGGGAAGAATATTTTAACAGATGTTTCAAATAATTATTTCATACTGTATTAAAACTTTACAAGTGATAACCTTGAAAAGATTAGCTGCAATGTGGAATGTCAATTACTTTTTCAATTAATTCACATGGAAATCCGTTGGTCTAACTTGTATCCTGAATTTATCCATTTATCCATGCATCATTCTGTAATATCATGCATTAGTCATTTGAAAAATACTGATTCACTGAGTTATGCAAATCTTCCAGATGTTGACATATATCACTATAAAAGATATTTTTAAATCACACTCATTAATATCACCATCAATTTCATCAGAAAACTTTACAGGAAAGCTTTCAAGTTAATGGTAGCAGATACAAGTTTTCCAAAATCCTGATTTTACCTTTAAGCTCAAATTTTATTAGTAGTAACAAATACTGTCAATTGTTTTCCTTGAACTATCACATCCACATCTTTTATTTACAAGAAAAATGTCTGCCCAATATAGTAACCAGAATACCCATAGTTTGCTAATTATTCTTTTAAGTAAACATGCTATTTCATAAAAAGAGTGATTAGTTCCACTTGTGAACTAATCAAACAATTGTGAACTTGTCAAACGACTGCACAACTATACTTCTATAACCATCATACTTCTTCAGAATCCAGCACAAGTGCTTTATGCATGCTCCCTATCTGTCATACAGAATACTAAAAAGACGTGTGTTCAATATTTATTTAAATTTAATAAAACTAATAATTGTACTGCTTTTTTCAAGAACATTTTAAGAGAAACTGGCATTTTAAAAAAGTACATGGCAGTGAAAAATATGATGACTACTTATGCAGTTTGATGACACTGTCTGGGTTAGTCCTAAGGCCCACCAGTGCTTTTGTGTCATTAACGTAACTGTCAATGGAGTGAAAAAAGGCAAATCACATCTCAGTATTATTATGAAAAATTTCTGAACTCCCAGACTCTTTGAAAAGGACCAGGGGTCTGCAAAGCAAACTTTGAGAACCTCTCCTTAGGATAAATCCCATGAAGAATTTTTTTTTTTTTAATCACCATTATTGTATTTTTTTTACCCTATCTAAATGTTTTACTGGTGGGTATTTAGTCCTTTTACATATCTACTTATAAATTATTTGGTTCTATTTAGGTGACCTTTTTTTTTTTTTGAGTCGGAGTCTCACTATCTATCGCCCAGGCTGGAGTGCAGTGGCACGCTCACAGCCATCAAAGCCTCAACCTGCTGGGCTCAGGTGATTCTTCAGTCTCAGCCTTCCAAGTAGCTGGAACTACAGGCGCATGCCACCATGCCCAGCTAATTTTTTGATTTATCATAGAGACGAAGTCTTGCCATGTTGTTCAGGCTGGTCTCCAATCCCCCGGCTCAGGCAATCATCTCGCCTCAGTCTCCCAAAGTGCTGGGATTACAGGTGTGAGCCACTGTACCCTGCCCATGTGATCTTAATTTAAGATGTTTATTGATTTTTTGTATTTTCTTTTCTTTTTAAAATTGATACAATAACAATTCCACATGATATAAAACTCAAACAGAACAAAGGGGCATTTTATAAAAACTAAGTCTCTTTCCTATTCCAGATTCCATGGTCAACACATTTTAGAGACTGTACCAAGAATAGAATCACTTTATTTACATTTGAAGACCTATGTCACATCCTATCAAATGCTGTCTAGGAAGGTACTACTGGGTTTAACTTCTAACCAGTAGCATGAAAATGCCAATTTGCTCACACTTTTTCCCCAAAGAGGTATTATTTTACAACTAACGTCACTGGGTGTGGTGGCTTTCTCCATTTTTCTACTGAGGTGCCTGTTTTATCGTTATTAATTTGTGAGAGCTTTTATGATAAGGATAGTAATATTTTGTTAAATATTTTTAACATTTTTGTTCAGTTTACAATGTCTGATTTATACCAAAATATAAGGGTGTATATCACATAATCTCATAGCTAATAAAGGGTTTAAGAGCATCCGATCTGAGCAAGCTTTCAATTTACAGATAAGCTGATGCAAACTGGTTTAGTGACTTGCCCAAGGTCACAAGTTAGTGAAAAGGTTTAGATAAGATCCAGAGCTTCAGACTTTTTCCAGGATGGATGCAAGGATGACACACCTGGATTCAAATGGGTCCTGCTTCTCCAGAGGTCTTACTCTTTTCCTCGTCACTGCCAATTTAGTCAAGTCCACATACTTCGTCTCTCCATTGCTGTAAGTGAACTCTAGAACACTATTCCATTCCCCTTGTACTCGGCATACCACAGTGTTGGTGATGTTGTGCTTTACTTCAGCTGTAACCCTAGAAGCAGGCAGAAAAGAAAGACATGCTCGAATCAATGAGATCAGGTTTGTTTCTTAGGATCTAAAACCTAAGAGCACACCCTATGAATCCCATTTAAATTAAGTTATATAGCTCAATCCAATTTGTCAGATTTTTTTGTATATCCCATGACAGCTTCCTTTGTAATTTCTTCAAATAACATCCATTTTAATCTTTAGAAAGAATACTAAGAATCAGAGACTTCACTATCATAAATGTCAAAGTGTGATTCTTTAAAATGCTTACTACAAGGCTGGGTGTGATAACTTAAGCCTGTAATCCCATTACTTTGGGAGGCCGGGGTGAGAAGATTGCCTGAGCTCAGGGGTTCGGGACCAGCCTGGGCAACTTGGTGAGACCTTGTCTCTACAATAAATCAAAAAATAAGCCAGATGTGGTAGCGGGTGCCTGTAGTTCTAGGCGCTTGGAAGGCTGAGGTGGAAGGATTGCCTGAGTCCCACATGTCAAGGCTGCGGTGGCCATGAGCATGCCACTACATTCCAACCTGGTCAACAAAGTGAGACTCTGACTCAAAAAAAAAAATATTTGCTACAAACAAAACTAACATAATATTAAATAAATAGAAATATGATAATTAACATTTTATTTTTTACTGCAATCTAAAAATGTTACAACATTATCATCTTTTTAACTTTTTTTACTAGTTAGTTCTATTTATTAAAAAATTTGGAGTGCTTATATTTGAAGCTCTGGATATATCAATTTGGTATTAAACTATATAAGCTCAATTTTAAATTTAGAAAGTAGACAAACCTCTTTTCTACTAAAAGGCAGAGAAATATAAATGACTACATCAAGATTTTAAAAATTCTCTTGCCAAAATGGAAAAATTTAAAAAGTACTAGTGTACAAAAATATCACCATAGAATTCTAAGAGACGTTAAATACTGTTGCTGTTAAATTTAATGGGTTATAACAGTCATGTATCTATAAAACAGTCATATATGCAGCTATTTATCAACAGACAAATTCATTGATACAGCTCAAATACATCAATAACAGAACAGGAATAGGAACAGGTTCAATTATTTCTTGAAGTATTTTATATTCACGGTGGGGCACAGATAACACCAGTATCAGATTAAATAGAGGTTGAAAACTGAGGAAATAATAGGCAAAGGTTAGGGTCTAATCACAGTGCTAGAGATGATAACTTAGATTCAAAAGGAAATCCCAAAGACCAAAGCCTAGAGGTTTAGGAGACAGTTCAGGAATCCTAAGTAACAAACCCATTATGAAGCAAGTTCTCAAAATTCAAGTCAAATTCTGGATCTACTATGGCTGAGCCAATTGAAAGGCCTTCTTAAAATTATAAAGATTAAAAATGTTTCTAGCCGGGCTCAGTGACTAAGCCTGTAATCCCAGCACTTTGGGAGACCACGGTGAGTGGACTGCCCTAGCCTGCGGGTTTAAGACCAGCAGGGGCAACTTGGCGAGACCTTGTTTCTACAATAAATAAAAAATTAGCCAGGTGTGGTAGCGTGTGCCTGTAGTTCCAGCTACTTGGAAGGCTGAGGTGGAAGGATCGCCTGAACCCAGCAGGCTGACGCCCGGGTGTCCGTCAGCGTGTCACTGCCCTCCAGCCTGGGTGACGGAGTGAGACTCCCATTAAAAAAAAAAAAAAGTTTCTAACACAGAAGTCTAAGATTTCAATAAAGCACCTGCTCAGGCATTTGAGCAGATCTGAATTTTCCCCTTGACAAAAATCCTCAGGCCTATGGAGATGAGTTGGCCCTTTATCTGGGTGAGAATGCAAGTTAACATTTTATTTTCAAACAAAAAAAGCTTTCTCACCCAAATTCTCAATATCCAAAACATGTAAGTTTTGCATCAATAACTGACACAGAATACAGAATATGCTGAACTTAAGATACTTACCAAACGGCTAAGTCATACATTGTTACTCCACTCATCTCTAAAGTTAAAATAACTGGTAACTAATAAAACATTTGCTCTCTCACTTTTTTGGGGAGAGGGAGTCAGAGCCTGTAATCCCAGCACTTTGGGAGGTCACTCTGTAACCCAGGTTGGAATGCAGTGGTATGCTCATGGCCACTGCAGCCTCGACCTGCTGAGCTCAGGTAATCTTTCCACCTCAGCCTTCCAAGTAGCTGGAACCACAGGCGTGTGCCACTACGCCTATTTTTTTTTTTTAATTTATTGTAGAGACGAGGTCTAGCCAAATTGCTCAGGCTGGTCTTGACCACTGGGCTCAGGCAATTCTCTCACCTCTGCCTCCCAAAGTGCTGGGATTACAGATGTGAGTCACCACGCCCGGCTGCCCTCTCACTTTGTAAAAATTTGACTAGTCAGTCTTTTAGATTGTCTAGATCCTGTTTCCAGAAGCTATTTGAGATACCAGAAAACCACTGGATATATTAACTTAGATTCGAAAAGAAAACATTTTATTGACAGGAAGACTTTAGTTTTAGTTTTCAGTGATTGCACGGTGGCTCACTCACTCCTGTAATCTCAGCACTTTGGGAGATTAAGGCAACAGGATCGTTTGAGGCCCAGAGTTTGAGACCAGCCTGGGCAACATGAGACCCTATCTCTACTAAAAAATTAAGTTAAATTAAAAAATAAATAAACAAATTCACATGAAAGGTGATTACATTTTATGCAGAACTACTGAACACACTGTCTATTATGTTACTCAATGCCACTACATAAGGATATATGCAACAAATCCCTTTAGAATTTAATGCCAGGAAAATAGTTTGTCTCTCCTGAAAAAGTGATACGTTTCCTTTATCAGACAATGGGAAGTGTGCTGAGCATCATGTTTCTTTTTTTTACTTTAACAGATTAGCCAGAAGGAAATTTTTTTTCAGCTATAGCAATCATCAGATTCTAGCTTTACAGTATTATTGTCCTTTTCCATCTTTATGGTTACTATGACAAACTTTATTTTTAACTGTCTATTATATTTTAGTTTTTCCTAACAGTTTTCCAAATAATTTCCAAAAATAGTATCCTGGCTTCTTTTTTTATTTGGTGTCTCACTCTGTTGCCCAGGCTGGAGTGTAGTGGCACACTCATGGCCACCGCAGCCTCCACCTGCCGGGCTCAAGCGATCCTTCTGCCTCACCCTTCCAAGTAACTGGAACTACAGGTGTGCACCACCATACTTGCTTACTTTTTTTTAAAAGTTATTGTAGAGATGAGGTCTCACCAAGTTGACCAGGCTGGTCTCAAACCCCTGAGCTCAGGCAATCCTTTTGCTTTGACCTCCCAAAGTGCTGGGATTACAGGCCTGAGCCACCCTGCCCGGCCTGGCCTATCCTGGCTTCTAATAGTAAATTAAAAACTTCTTTTTTATTTTTGAAAATAGAGATGGGGTCTCACTATGTTGTTCAGGCTGGTCTCTCTCTCTCTTTATTTTAAAGCTACTTAAAGTATTTTTATTGTCATGACCGCTATCCCTTAAAAAGCTTCTTGAAGGCAGAGATAATCTGTCTTTCAATTTCTCCTGAAATCTTGTTATTGTATCACACACACACACACACACACACACACACACACACTATATATAAGCATCCTAAAGTGAATGTGGAAAATGGGACCAGGAGATGGACACAGGAATGGGGACAGTTAAGTAGGCTCACTTGGCTGCAGCATAGATAGATATGGAAAATGAGGACGTAAGGGAAGACAGGTGGAATATGATATATTTATACCAAATGCAGGCAGCAGATAATGTGTCTGCTCCAATTGCAGAGAGCAGTAAAAAACAAGGCTATGACTGAGGGAGGAGGCATGACCATTAAATCAAGGCATGAAAGAAGACTTCAGTTATAATAGTCTATAAAGTCATAAGACAAAAAAGGTGTCAAGAATAAGAAAGTCTGTTTCCAATATTAATCTTCTAAATAAGAAATTAGGTGAAACCACCGGTTTTTAGGGAGTATAGAATGTAAAAAATTAGGAAACTTTGGAGTTAGTCAAAATTATTCCTCAAGGGTTATAGAAAGAATGTGCATGCAAATGCAAGGGGGGGGGGGAAACGCACAAAGAAGGCAATTTAGGTAAGAAATGTAAAGAAATGAGATGGCAAATACAACTGATTATTAACAAAAATGGGGATGTCTACCTGAAATTATTAGGAGTATTAAAAATACAAAAACCAGGTATCAAAAGTCAGAAAGGCTATTAGAATGCTTGCTTCTATTTTATTTTTTGAGTTAGAGTCTTACTCTGTTGCCCAGCCTGGAGTACACTGGCACAATCATATCTCACCAAAGCCTTACCCTCCCGGGTTCAAGGTATCCTCCTGCCTCAGCCTCCCAAGTAGCTGAGACTATAGGCGTGTATCACCATGACTAGCTAAATGTTTTATTTTTCTGTAGAAACAGGTTCTCACTGGCTGGTCTTGAACTCCTGGCTCAAGCAATTCTTCTGCCACAGCCTTCCAAAGTGCTGGTATTACTGGCATGAGCTACCACACCTGGACTGGAATGTTTTCATTCATTCATTTATTGAGCTGGCATCTCACCCTGTCGTCCAGGCTGGAGTGCAGTGGCATGCTCAGGGCCACTGCAATCTCAACCTGCTGGGCTCAAGCGATCCTTCTGCCTCAGCCTTCCAAGTAGCTGGAACTACAGGCACAGGCCACTACACCCGGCTAATTAATTTTTTGATTTATTGTAGAGATGAGTTCTCAACAAGTTGTCCAGGCTGGTCTCAAACCCTTGGGCTCAGGCAATCCTCTCTTCTTTCCCCCCAAAGTACTAGGATTACAGGTGTGAACCACCACGCCTGGCATGGAATGCTTACTTTTAGACGGTACCTCTAGACACCCAGCCGACAAGATGCAAGAAGCCCAACTCACACGAGAAGGCCACACCTGGTCCTCTGAATGATAACCCCAACTAAACCCCTGTCAACAGCCAGATCAGCTGCCTCCCATGTGAGTGAGCTATCTTGCAAACCAGACAAATCAAGCCCTTAAATGAATGGAACCCCAGCCAACATCTGCTATAACCACATGAAAGATGCCAAGTGACAACCATCCAGCAGAACCTAGTCAACCCACAGAACTGTGAGAGATAATAATTAATTGCTGGTGTTTTTTTTAAATTTGTTTATTGTAGAGATGAGGTCTGGCCAAGTTGCCCAGGCTGGTCTTGAACCCGTGAGCTCAGGCAATCCTCTCACCTTGGCCTCCCAAAGTGCTGGGATTATAGGTGTGAGCCACCGTGTCCTAATTGCTGTTTTAAGTACTAAGTTTTTGAGAGGCTTACTGGCACCAGAAGATAACCAGGACATCAACAAAAGTTACTGTGGATGCCCCTTCAATATTCTACATTCTGTCAGTTACTTCTTGAAGTGTATCAGTTGTGAATGCTAACTGGTTTCCCAACTTCTAATCTGGCCTTCCACTCCATTCTTTACCTGCCACCAAAGAGGGGCTTAAAAATCAAGAGAAAATTTCTATGCAGGATATTTGCAGAAAGGAACGATCTGTCATGTCAACGAAAAGTTCTGGGGGAAGAATTCTGATTCTCCACATTTAAGTAGTCCTGGAAATATGATAAATTAAATTCTTATCATTTATACTTATTATTATAATTTAAAGCAAGATAATGCACTGGCTCAGGAAAATGGTTTCGATATTGTACATTTGGGGAAAAATTAATCCAAGCTCAAAACTATAACTTGAGTTATTATAAAGGGATATTTTTATAAATGTAACTAATATATCAAGTATTTGAGGCTAGGTACAGTGGCTCACACCTGCAATCCCAGTGCTTTGGGAAGCTGAGGCAGGAAGGTCATATGAGGCTAGGAGTTTGAGACAAGACTGGGCAACATAACAAGACACCATTTCTACAAAGAATAAAAAAATCGGTCAGACATGTGGTGTGTGCCTATAGTACAAGCTGCTTGGAAGGCTGAGGTGGGAGGCTCACTTGAGCCAAGGAGTTCAAGGTTACAGTGAACTATGGTCATGCCACTGCATTCTAGCCTGGGTCGTAGAGCAAGACCCTGTTTTAAGAAAAAAAATATACACACACACCACCCTCAAGTGTTTGAAACATAATTAAGACTTAAAAATTAATTAGCAGGCTTGGCATGGTGGCACATTGGGAGCCTGAGGTGCCTGAGCCCAGGGCTTCGAGACCAGCCTGGCAACTTGGCGAGACCTCATCTCTACAATAAATCAAAAAAATTAGCTGGGCATGGTAGTGTGCGCCTGTAGTTCTGGCTACTTGGAAGGCTGAGGTGGAAGGGCCGCCAGAGCCCAGCAGGTAGAGGCTGCGATGGCCGGGAGCGTGTCACTTCACCCTGGGCGACAAGAGGGAGACTCCAACTCAAAAAAATAAAAAAATAAAAATATAAACCATTGTTTTTTTGTGTTTTCCAAAAGCACAGACTAAGTAAAAAGATCATTATTTCCTTTACTATTTCATCACTGTTCACCAGTCGCTCACTTTCTTCTATTTTTAAAGGTTTATTCTAATATAATTCAGAATACTTAATAATTTTTCACTTGAAAGTGAAAAAAAAAATCACAAACTGGTGTTGGGTTCTTAGTTTAGATATAATTAAATATCCCAACACAAGCTTTCCGTATATGTTTATAAGCCTCAGTATCTCCTTATAGGCTGACCTCCACTGCACTAGCAGCTGGCACCCTGCTGTTAACACCTACTGATTTGCTCAGTTACTATCAATTATCTGGCTTTTGAGTAGAACATGCTAACACCCAAACCACCATCTCAGTTCTTCATGCTACTAAGAGTGATTGTTGAACAAAATACAGATATTAAGCTCAGAGAAGAGGGAAATGAGGAGAACCCACAACAGTTATATTAAAACCTCTGAAGGGGCCAGGTCAGTGGCACAGCCTGTAATCTCAGTACTTTGGGAGGATGAGGCGAGTGGATTGCCTGAGCCCACAAGTTCAAGACCAGTCTGGGAAACTTGGCGAGACTTCATCTCTACAATAAAAATAAAAAATTAGCTGGGTACGGTAGCATGCGCCTGTAGTTCCGGCTACATGCAAGGCTGAGACAGAAGGATCGCCGGCGCCCAGCGGGTCAACACTGGGGTGGCCATGAGCGTGCAACTGCACTCCAGCCTGGGCAGCAGAGTGAGACTCCAACTAAAAAAAAATCTCTGAAGGGTTACCAACTGTGTGCATTTTAAAAAATCAAATCCAGAACAGGCGTAGTGGCTCATACCTGTAATCCTACCACTTCGGGAGGATGAGGTGGAAGAATTGCTTAAGGCTAGGAGTTTGAGACTAGTCTGGACATCATAGTGAGAACCTGTCTCTACAAAAAAAGAAAAAAAAATTATCCGGGTGTGGTGGCATGCACCTGTAGTCCCAGCTCCTTGGAGGCTGAGGCAGGAGGATCCCTTGAACTCAGGAGTTGTGAGGCTGCAGTGAGCTGTTAGCATGCCACTGCGCTCTAGACTGGTTGTCAGAGTGAGACCCTGACTCAAACGTAAAAAAATACACAAAAATAAAATCCAAGGATTCATATCTAAGAAGTTAGCCAGTAGTACAGCAAAGGATCATTGAGAAAAGCAACAATTTGACAGTGTGGACAAAACCCTATCTCTAAGAAAGAAATTTACACTTAGTCATATATTTCCCAGGAAAAACAGCAAATATATACACATCAATTTACTATAACGGAGGGCCCAAAACAGTACAGGTCTGTCAGAAAGCTTATAGCCATGCTGGGAAATAAGATGAAATACTCAAAGAAACACGTTTGCATATAAACAATATGTTTGTTTTAAAAAATGTTGTTATAGGTAATATGAGTTCTGTAGGATTTCAAATACACACACATACTTGGGTACATATATACATGCATATGCACACATATACTCTCCAAATGAGGTTTCAGGGAGGAAAAACAGTTTGCAAAAAAAGGAAACTAAAAACACTCCATGTCTTTATCCAGAAAATAATACCAAAGAGGAAAAAAAATCATATGCCACTAAGAAATACATCAGTTTCACTGACTTACTAAGTGTTGAATTTGGAAATGTTATCACTGCAGCTTTTTTACCCTAAACATTCTACTAAACCACATACACTGGCTTCAATCATTGTGCTTCTTCAACTACTTCTTGTGATTAGATGCATTTCCATCCTAACTTCCAACAATAGTTGCCTCCATCGAGGTCCAGATCCAAATTTGGCACAGAGACTGAAAATTCATGTGTTAGAAAGTCCATTCTATATCTCATTAGTTACTTCACAGGAAAATTTTTATAACAGTAGATGTATTAATAATGTCATTACTGGCTGGGCACAATGGCTCATGCCTGTAATCCTAGCACTTTGGGAGGCTGAGGCAGGAGAATCACTTGATCCCAGGAGCTTGAGACCAGCCAGGGCAACATAGCAACACCTTGTCTCTACAAAACATAAAAAACTTAGCCGGGTGTGGTGGCACTTGCCTGGAGTCGCAGCTACTTGGGCTGAGGCAGAAGGATTGCTTGAGCCCAAGAGGTCAAGGATGCAGTGAGCCGTGCCACTGCACTCCAGCATGGGTGACAAGAGTGAGAACTGACTCAAAAAAAGGGAAAAAAAAGGTCACTACTTTTTAAAAAATATTTCATGATTTTCAAAATGCCTTGAAAGATGACATTTTAATCAAAAAATAAACATAAATAAGAATCCAACTTTATCCACATAAAACAAAGCAGAAAAAGAATAAGGAGTTATAATATATAAAATCAAAGTCGAAGAATAAGAGCCAGATAGCGTTAAAATGTTCTTACCGGTGCAGTTTGCCACCATAAAATGGCTTAGTATGAAAAGTGATGCTGGCTGAATATCCAGTTTTTGCACAGTTGACACTGACTTTTCCACCCAGTTCTACCCAAGGAACAGTCAAAATCGAACGGGCATATGCACAAGGTAGAGAAAATGTATACTCTTCTCCATGCTCCAATAGACTGAGGACACCTGAATGTAAAAACATGAGGGCAATTAATATCTTTTAAAATAAATAGACAGTTACCAAAAAAATCTGTATTTTTGTTCCTATCTGGTAAATAAATATCATTATTTTGCCCAATCTTGATCTAACTTTGGATGAAACTGACTTCATTTACAATTATATTTGACATTCCCTGGTAAAATAGTGAATGAGAGTTAATTTCACTACTGTCCTTTGGGATTCATGGGTCCAATAAATGTTACAGTGGAAACAGTTTGAGAGTTTCCTCTAATGCTCCTGAAAAGAAAATAAAGCATTTAGTTAGCGTTAAGACCGTGCTATACTGCATGATGCTAAGATTTGATCATCAGTACTAGTAACTTTTTCAACAGTTTAGGAATAACTAGATATCCAATGTTATGAAGTTATAGACATTAGTCTAAGAGAGTATAATCAGAAAAAAGGGTTCTTCATTCTATGTATAAGAAATGTTTAAAAAGTACTCCTATTATAAAAACTCTGGTCACAATAATAATTTTGTTTGCCAAATTCTAAAATATTTATGGTAAAGATATAAGAAATATTAGTGGTGGTTTTCAAACAAGTATCATTCTAATGGTGCTTGTTCCATATTACGTGAAGATATATTAAAGATGGCTTAAAAGCATACATAATAAGAAGGGAATTACATTGATAAATAATTAGTGCATACTAGATAGTTAGGAGATAGTAAGGATACTTGAGCTACATTGCTAACCTAAACTCAGTAACTGAGTCACCACAGGACCAAATACTGAACTGAATATGTACTACTAGTCTGAACTCTTACTGCTTCTCTCTCTTAATAAATGCTCATTGAGAACTTTGTTATTTTTTTTTTTTGAGTTGGAGTCTCACTCTGTCACCCAGACTGGAGTGCAGTGACCGCTCCCAGCCACCACAGCCTCGACCTGCTGGGCTCCGGCGATCCTTCTGCCTCAGCCTTCCAAGTAGCTGGAACTACAGGCGCGTGCTACCATGCCCAGCTAATTTTTGATTTATTGTAGAGATGCGGTCTCACCAAGTTGCCCAGGCGGGTCTCGAACCTGCGGGCTCAGGCAATCCACTCACCTCAGCCTCCCAAAGCGCTGGGATTACAGGCTGAGCCACCGAGCCCGGCCAGAGAACTCTGTTCTTAATGATCATAAATAAGGGCAGAGTCATGACACGTATTTTAATGCAGTTAATTTTTAAATTTTTAGGATAAGCAAATAGACAAGATAAAATTCTAAACTGGTCTACACAAAGCAACATCTTTTTTTTTTTTAAGTTGGAATTTCACTCGCACACTTAGGCTGGAGTGCAGTGCAACCTCAACCTGCTGAGCTCAGGCAATCCTTCCGCCTCAGCTTCCTGAGTAGCTGGGACTACAGGTGTGCACCACCATGCTGGTTAATTTTTTGATGTATTGTAGAAAAGTGGTCTCACCATGTTGCCCAGGCTAGTCTCGAACTCTTGGGTTCAGGCAATCCTCTCACCTCCTCCTCCCAAAGTGATGGGATTCCAGGAATGAGCCACTGCACCCAGTCACAATTATTTTATTTTTTAATTTAAAAATTTTTTTTGTGTGTTGGAATCTCACTCTGTCACCCAGATTGGAATGCAGTGGCACGCATGCTCACAGCCACCCCAGCGCTGACCTGCTGGGCTGAGGCAATCCTTCCGCCATAGCCTTCCAAGTAACTGGAACTGTAGGCGCACGCTATCACACCCAGCTAATTTTTGATTTATTGTAGAGACCAGATCTCGCCAAGTTGCCCGGGCTGGTCTCGAACCTGCAGGCTCAGGCAATCCACTTCTTTCAGCCTCCCAAGGAATACAGGCTGAGCCACTGAGCCCGGCCCATAATTATTTTTTATACAGCCATTAACAGACTTCACAAAGGGCAATAATAAATGTAGATTAATTCTAAGTTGGAAATTATATTGTATTTTTATTGCTTTTGGAAAAATATATGCTCTTATAAAGTGGGTTTATGATTTCTAAGAGCACAGTTAGAATATTAACTATTAAATTGTGGAACTTAAAATCTGAAGAAATATACAACTAATTTTGAATATATATGATAACAGACTAGTAGTTAGGCTGAGATTCATAGAATTCTTAAGTCTCACTTACCTAAAAATTAAACTGAATTTCCCTCTATTATTATTATTATTTTTTTAGTTGGAGTCTCCCTCTGTCGCCCAGGCGGGAGTGCAGCGGCACGCTAATGGCCACCGCAGCCTTGACCTGCTGGGCTCAGGTGATCCTTCCGCCTCAGCCTTCCAAGTAGCCGGAACTATAGGCATACACTACCACACCCAGCTAATTTTTTATTTATTGTAGAGACGAGGTCTCGCCAAGTTGTCTGGGCTGGTCTTGAAACCGCGGGCTCAGGCAAACCACTTGCCTCGGCCTCCCAAAGTGCTGGGATTACAGACTGAGCTACCGAGCCCAGCCTCCCTCTACTATTAAAAAACATGGCTATCAGAAGAAAAATTGAATTGTTATAAATCCCATTCCCTGTTTTTATTTATTTACTGTTGAGGGTATTAACAGCAGTTTAATTTCCAAAAGGCAATACGTGAACATACAATAGCTTTTAAATAATAAAAAAATTAACTATTATGTACTCTCCTTATAATTAAAGCATAGTGAAGATATTACTACTTTTCCTCATTTCTTGAGATGTTTCCTTTCTTGGAGTGTGACAGGCTACCACTTCCAGATTCTTTCTGTTATACGAACTGATAATAGTAATTGTGCTTGGGGAGAGAGTGCCAAGCAAAAAGGTTCTAAATCTGTGTATGCCTTAAACTTTATGACCCTGGACATGTCTCAGCACCACTAGACTTCAGTTTGTTTGTTTGTTTGTGTTTGTGTGTTTGAGTCAGAGTCTCACTTTGTCACCCAGACTGGAGTGCAGTGGCATGCTCACGGCCACTGCAGCCTCGACCTGCTGGGTTTAGGTGATCCTTCCCCCTCAGTCCTCCAAGTAGCTGGAACCACAGACACACGCCACCACGCCTGGCTAATTTTTTGATTTATAGTAGAGATGAGTTCTCACCAAGTTGCCCAGGTTGGTCTCGAACCGGTGGGCTCAGGCAGTCCTCTTACCTCATCCTCCCAAAGTGCTGGGATTATAGGTGTGAGCTACCATACCCGCCCTACACTTCAGTTTCTCCACATAAAAAATAAATAAATTGATCTATGAAGTACCTAAGGCTTATAAGTGAGCTTATAACTGAATGTGACAAACTTAAAAAAAAAACTAATATGAGTACTTTCTAATGTAATAAAAGTTGTAATTAAATTGAAATATTATTTGGACACTGGTAAGACATATCACAACAGAAATTAAAATGGGAAAACTAGAAAGGGGGATAAAACATTTTCTTCACAGCTACAATAACACAACCTCAAAATATTAGAGTCACAGGCTTAAGAATGCCATGTCAACAATGTATTATAAGTTTACATTTAGAACAAATTATTTTTTGCACAAGAGTTTTCAAATAACATAAAAATGGTAGTTTTTTTCTGTCATTATACTTTCATCAACTCTTCAATGATTTCTGTGAAGGTTTTGTTTTTGTTTTGTTTTCTTGGCCAAAAAACACAGTATTGCCTCAAACTATTATTATTATTATTATATTGGAGCGCAGTGGCATGCTCACGGCCACCCCAGCATTGACCTGCTGGACCCTTAGCCTTCCAAGTAGCCGAAACTACAGGCACGCGCCACCATGCCCAGCTAATTTTTTGATTTGTTGTAGAAGTGAGGTCTCATCAAGCTGCCCAAGCTGTTCTCAAACTTGTGGGCTCAGGCAATCCCCTCACCTCGGCCTCCCCAAAGTGCTGACATTATAGGCTTGAGCCATAGTGCCCGGTATCCTCAAATTATTTTTTCCTAACCTTCTGATGAAATAGAATTAAAGTTTGAAAGTATATATTTAAAAATATTCTTTGAATAACTCCTAAGAAAATATAAGAGATGTACATAAAGATTTAGGGCTGGTTGCAGTGGCTCGCATCTGTAATCCCAGCACTTTAGGAGGCTGAGGCTGGAGGGTCGCTTGAGCCCAGGAGTTTGAGGCTGTAGTGAGCTAGGATGGCAACCACTGCACTCCAGTCTGGGTGGCAGAGCAAGACTCTGTCTGATTTACCTAGAAGACATTTTTTGTGATTTTATTTAAAAAATTTAGAAACAACCTTAATATCTACATAGAGGAAAATAGTTTAATAAACCAGGGCAAATGTATTTTATAGCCTAATATGCAGTCATTAAAATATACGTTTTAGCAACGACATAGAAAAACAAATATATTTAATAAAAAAAAAAGAAAACAGCAGAACACAGCTGGGCATGATGGCTCACACCTGCCATTCTAACACTTTTGGAGGCCAAGGTGGGAGGGATCACTTGAGGTCAAGAGTTCTAGAACAGCCTAAGCAACACAGCCCAAACTATGTTGAGACCTTGTCTCTATAAAAAATAAAATACAATAAAAAATAGAATAAACAAAAGCAGGACACAAAACAGTGTGTGTGTGTGTATAAAGACAGAGTTAATCCTAATTTTATAAAACTAAAAGCATGAATAGACATGCACAGAAAACGCAGAAAACACTAAATAAAAGTATTCATTTCTGGATGAAGGGATTAGAGAAGCTTTTGCTTCCTCCTTTATATTTTTCCAGTTTTCCAAATTTCTGACAATAACATTTAAAATCAGAAAAAAAATGAGTCGGGCGCGGTGGCTCACACCTGTAATCCCAGCACTTTGGGAGGTGGAGGCAAGAGGCTTGCCTGAGTCCATGGGTTTAAGATCAGCCTGGGCAACTTGGTGAGAACTCATCTCTATAATAAAATCAGAAAAAAAAAATGTTTAAAGATAATTTACATTAGTTATACATATATCCCTCCTGTGTGCCCCATAAGCATTCTGGAACACACGAAGAATTGAACAGAAAAGTAGTACATACAACATTTCAAATTTACAATTAATATTTATCTAGGCTCCTAAAATTTAAGTAGTTTGATGCTAAAAAAAATTTTTTTTTTTGAACTTGAGTCTCACTCTGTTGCCCAGGCGAGTGCAGTGGCAAGCTCATGGTCACTGCAGCTTCAACCTGCTGGGCACAGGTGGTCCTTCCGCCTCAGTCTTCCAAGTATCTGGAACCACAGGTGCACGCCGCAACACCCGGTTAATTTTTTGATTTATTGTAGAGACCAGGTTTTGCCAAGTTGCCCAGGCTGGTCTAGAACACCTGGACTTAGGTGATCATCTCGCCTCCACCTCCCAAAATGCTGGGATTACAGGCATGAGCAACCACACCTAGCTTGATATAAAAATTTTTTTTTTTAGTTGGAGTCTCACTCTGTTGCTCAAGCTGGAGTGCAGTGGCATGTCATGGCCACCACAGCCTCGACCTGCTGGGCTCACGCGATCCATCTGCCTCAGCCTTCCAAGTAGCTGGAACCACAGACATGTGCCACCATGCCCAGCTACTTTTTTTATTTACTGTAGAGATTAGGTCTCGCCAAGTTGCCCAGGGTGGTCTCGAACCCGTGGGCTCAGGCAATCCTCTCACTTCGGCCTCCCAAAGTCCTGGGATTACAGGCATGAGCCACAGTACCCAGTCCGATATTAAAATTTTTAAAACAATTTTTCATTTTTCTTTTAATCTATCTCCACTTTTTATTGGTAAATAGTTATTAAGTGTAAAACAAATTTTTCTACTTACCTTCTCCAACCATTGTCACACCTATAGACATGCCTAAGAATTTGCTCTTAGTCCAGACATGCGCATTTACACACATCATCTTCTCTGCACATTCTGCATAAAATCCTGAGACTGGAGGATGATGGGAAACCTGTTCAGCCACAAATCTGACTGTGTAACAGTTTGATCCCTCCTGGCTCGAAGACTCCTCTGATAGAGAAGCATGATTTGTGACTGCCTGGGTGGAAGAGCTGCTAATAGCACTGCATGCTATCTCACTTTTCGGCATCCTCCAGGAACAGTGAAATGTTTCTCCAATGATAGGATTGTATGGTTTCTTAGCAATGGCTCCCTTACGGCCTTCATGAAATGAGGTAAGGTAGTACTCAACAAAGCGAATCATTCTGTCCTCAGCTGTGGCTCCATTAGTGATGGCTATAAATAGGTCTGGATGGGACATAAAGTCTGCATACATTTCCAGCAGGGAACGCTTCTCTAGGATAAATGTAGGAAGCACCACCTAAAACAACAACAATAATCAATCAAAGAGAGAAAATGTAATCCATGTGTATATCTGCAACAACTATTCTCTCTCTCGAAACATTTTATTCTAGATGGGTAATAGAAACAAAGTCACTAAGAAAAAGCATTTGGCCTCATTAAAGAATAAGCAGCTTAAAAGGAAACGAAAGTCTGCCCAAGATTGAACACACACTCAAGAGGGTCAGGTAGAAGGAATTAAAACAAAAATTCTTAGACTTCCAGATGGGATAAAAGTATCATCAGGAAAATGGTGTTAAAACTCAAAGTAAATATTAGCTGTATCTTTTTTCCTTTCCTATGTTAAAAATAAATTGTGTATGAATAATCATGAAGTGAGAAGAGGCAGTGAATGTCATGTCCTGAGAACAGACTAAAGAGTTCACAGATCAAAGCAAAAACTATAATGTATATTTAATTTTAAGCACATGAGAACTATTTCCAAGAAGAGAACTTTGGATATCTAAAATCAGGTAGATATAAAGAAGATTAAATGATTTATTTAAAGCAGAGTTAGAGAAGTACTGCAAAATGGTCCAACTCACTGAGAAAGCAAACTGGCAATATTTTTCAAGAGTTTTAAGATGTTCACATCCACTAAGCCTAGCACTTATTTTTTCAGAAATCTAGCCTGAGAAAATAAATAACATAAATAAAGGAAATAAATGTGAAAAATAGTTAAAACAACCTCCATTTAAAAAAAATTTTTTTTTTTCTTTTTTCTTTTTTAGTTGGAGTCCCACTCTGTCACCCAGGCTGGAGTGCAGTGGGACGCTCATGGCCACCGCAGCCTTGATCTACTGGGCTCAGGTGATCCTTCCGCCTCAGCCTTCCAAGTAGCTGGAACTACAGGCATGCACCACCAGGCCAAGCTAATTTTTTTGATTTATTGTACAGACGAGGTCTCACATGTTGCCCAGGCTGGCCTCAATCCTGTGGGCTCAGGCAATCCTCTCGCCTCGGCCTCCCAAGGTGCTGGGATTATAGGCTTGAGCCACCGCACCCAGCCTTTTTAAAATTTTTTGAGTTGGAGTCTCACTGCCACCCAGGCTAGAATGCAGTGGCACAACACAGCTCACTGCAGCCTCAACCTCATGAGCTCAGGTGATCCTTCCACCTCAGTTTCCCAAGTAGCTGGGACTACAGGCATAAACCACAACACCTAATTTTTTATTTTTTGTAGAGTCGAGGTCTCGCTATATTGCCTAGGCTGGTCTCAAATCCGTGGGCTCAGGAAATCTCACCTCTGCCTCCCAAAGTGCTGGCATTACACTTATGCGCCTGGAACAACAGTCATTTTAACTATGGATCTAGCTAAGTCAAATATGAAACTTTCACTTAATGGACTATTATATTCATGTAAAAAGATGGTTTTGAAGATGATACATATAAAACAAAAGACACTGGATGTTACAGGCTCTGATAGTGAATTTGAATACATACACCTTAATTTCACTTTCTCCTGAAATCCCATTAAAATTAAACTGATTTCATAAAAAGACAAAAGCAAAGATACTAGGAAAGAAGACTAAAAGCAAAAAAAAAAAAAAAAATTGAGAGTTGTTAACTAGAAAGCTGAATCTTAGGCAGTTAACACTATAAACAGATTTCTGTAAAGGTTCAGGAACTGACAGCACCAGGTACCTCTGCATCTGGTGGTTTAGAGGAATGCTAAAATAAAAACGACTGAGTGAAATCTGCATGGAAAGCAATTAGATGCCTAGCTCCCGTTCCTAACTCTATGCTGCTAGCAACTGCCCTCTTGCACCTCACAGACTAGAGGTTTAATCTCTAGAGAGTGAAACAAGATGGTTTATTCTCCAGATTTGAGAATAACAGGGACGCATAAGAGAGTCGATATCATTCTGGCAACAAGGGTGCTAAGTAACCCCATTTACATTAAATGTTAGCTACTAACTCCCCCCCCCCCCCCCCCCAGGACCTTCCTCTTCAACTCCTGGTTGCTTTACCCAACAAATAAGAGATGAGAAAATTTTTCTTCTGGGAAATTTGACTAATCCTAGAGGAGAAACTTAATGATACTAACACAAAGTTCTCCAAGAAAGAGCCCAACCTGATTACTAGACAATACAAAACACAGGCCCCTCCCATATGTTCAAAACAGAGAGAGACAGACAGACAGACAGACATACAGACAGAAGGAGGGAGGGACGAGACCAGGAAGTCTAATGGCCACACAAAAATAAGAGTTTCAGAGAAAACAGAAAAAAATCATGAATGAAATAATTGATGAAAATTTCAGAGAACTAAACAACATGAGTTGTTATACTGAAAAGTGCTCAGATACAATGGATAAAAAGAAACCTATACCAAGAAATGTCACTGTATCAAGTAATGGCAAAGAACAGATTCCAAACAATTTCAGAGAGAAAAACAAAGCAGGTCACAAAAGATCAGATCAGAATAACTTCAATTTTCTCATCAGAATCTTGTAGCAAGGAGGCAATATTCTAAAGGAAAATTGTTTACAAGTTACAAATTCCTTTCAATTTTTTATTTTATTTAAAATTTTTTTAGAGACAGGGTCCCTCTCAGTCACCAAGGCAGTGATGTGATCATAGCTCACTGTAGCCTGAAACTCCTGGGCTCAAAAGACCCTCCTGCCTCAGCCTGCTGAGTAGCTAGGACTACAGGTAGACACCACCTCTCCCAGGTACTTTTTAATTTTTTGTAGAGACAAGGGCTCGCTTTGTTGTCCAAGCTGGTTTGAAACTCCTGGCCTCAAGTGATCTTCCCGCCTCAACCTCCCAAAGTGCTGGGATTACAGGTGTAAGCCACCATACTCAGTCAAGTTAGAAATTCTATTCAAACTAACAATCAGGCAATATAGTGAGACCACCTCTCTACAAAAATTTAAAAAATTATCCAGGTGTTGTCACGTGTGCCTGTCTGTAGTCCCAACACTCAGAAGACTGAGGCAGGAGGATCACCTAAGACCAGAAGGTCAAGGCTGCAGTAAGCTGTGAGTGCGCCGCTGCACTCCAGCCTAGGTGACAGTAAAACTCCTACTCAACAAAACAAAACAAAAATTACAATCAAATATGAGAACAACATAAAGATATTTCAGACACATATTTTCACACTTATTTCCCATAGATCTTTCTAAAGAATTAAAGTAAGATATGCTTCAAAGATGAGATGCAAGCAAGAAAGAAGAATGGAATACAGCAAACATCTAGCATTGGAGAAAAGTGAAGGAAATTCTGGTCTAGATTAGAGTGGTGTGACTCAAGAGACACACATATTGACGACGGACATCCACATGTCTCATGCCGTCATTGTATCATCTTTTCAAACACAAGGATGCAATGACCTAGTGAAAACTGGTCCCAACTCTATCTGTATTTGGCTGTGACCATCCAATGAATTTCTTACTCTCCTCTCCATGCTCTGCTCTCTGGATAGGCTGATGACACTCATTTCCCCCACAGATACGTTCTGCATTCAGTCTAGTCCTGAGAGTTGGAGATAGGTCTCAGTTTGCTTAGAAGCAGAAAACACTAAGCAGCTCACTCCCCGTGCCCACACTCCTGCTGGATGTTCAGCAACTGGCTCACGCCAAATGCTCTAACTCTGAGCGTTGTATGTCTCATTCACAACTTTGCCATCTGATTTCTTCAGAAAGGGTTCTTCTAAACTTTCTCAATAATTTACAAGATGCTGAAGCCAGAACACGATTACATTAAGAAAGATTGAACAGGAATACTAAAATGTTTAGCTTTTCTTCTGGTTGCTGCCTTCTATGATGGCAATACAGGCTCTTCCTTCTGCCAAGCTTCTTTTTGGCTATTCATTTTTCCCTAAACAACACTGTTAGAAATATAGGTGGTAAAACTATTTAGAGGATGATTAACAGAAAACTCAAGTAAGCTGTTATAGACAGGAAAAAGTAGAAGACTATAACTGGGAGGGGCACTCGAGAACTCAAGAGCTTCCACATTTTGGCAATGATCTATAATTTAATGTCAGAGGTGGGTGCATGGGCATTCATTTTACCTGTTCTTTGTATGTATTCTATTCAGTCTTTTGTGTGTATAATACATTTCACACAAATAAATTTAACTAGGCTGGGTGTGGTGGCTCATACCTGTAAACCTAGCATTTTGGGAGGTCGAGGCAAGAGGACTACTTGAGCCCAGGAGTTTGAGACCAGCCTGGGCAACATAGCAAGACCTCATCTCTACAAAAAAATTAAAAAATTAGCCAGGTGTAGTGGTGCACATCTGTAGTCCTATCTACTTGGGAGGCTGAGGTGGGATGATCACCTGAGCCCAGGAGGTCAAGGCTGCAATGAGCCATGATCATGCCACTGCATGCCAGCCTAGATGACAGAATGAGACCTTGACTAAAATAATTTAATTAAATTCAAAGTTAAAAAAATTAGCTGAAAAAATGTAATAAAACAAAATTGTCTATGAACTATGATTATATGGAGAAAGACTGAACAGGAATACCAAAGAGTTGTATTATGTTAGGGTGGTGAAATGATAGATTTTTTCTTCTGTTTTCTAAAACTTTCTGTGAAGTGTTTATTATACTAACTTCATAATATTATTTTAAAGGAACAAAATGAACAGTGGAGAAATGTGTATTACTTATTCACAACATGAAGGCTAGGACCACAGTTATCTTCGTTGCTGTCCCAGCACCTAGAAGTGTGTCTGGGATATAAGAGGGGTTCAGCAAATATTTAAGTCAGTGTTATGATTAGATAAGAGATAGTTGTTGCTGTAGTTTAGTCACCAAGTTCTTTAATATTTCTTGAAAAGTATCATTTCTTTAAGTGTTATATGAATGTTCATAATTTGCAGTTGGTTAATATTAATGTTATATATGTGTGTATATATACATAATTTAACATATTTTTTAATTAAAGAGGCACAAATATGGGGAAAGTATATTATATACAGTTATTCATACCAAGAGAGGGCTTCACCCTGTGAACTACTATCACAGCACGTTCTTTTCAAACGTTTTTATGTTACATAAACCTCACATGATTCTTATGCTGTATAAACCTAAATCTACTAAGGAACTGCAAACACCATACTAACACCAAGCAACCCCTCGTAAGACTGTTCACTTTAACCAATTTTACAACTAATAAAATCGTTTCTGAAACACTAATATGAAAATATTTCTAGAACAGAAGTGATTCCCAGTTGAAGTATTAAAGTTAGATGAAAGATGAAAGGTTAATGAGTTTCCTTATTAATTCCTAAAGTCTGCCTTTCAGCAGGATTTTAATTCAATCCACTTACTTTAAAAGTTCCTCTAAAACACAGTAAGCCTAAGTACAGAAACAAATGTGCTTTGATTTTTAAATGCTTCAAAGTGAATGTTAAAAGCAAAATAATTTCTATTTAAATCACATTTTCAGGTGAACAGTTCACTGGAAACAATCTTTTAATACATATACCTTCACTACCTTCAATGTCATCAAAAATCTCAAATAGTAACTTACTCCTAAAGTAAATTTTGAAATTCAATACTAAAGCAAAATTATGTCAGTAGTAATTCAAAGTCAATAATCCTACAGTAATAAACACTGACATATATAGGTTTTGAACATGATTTTCTTTTTAAAATTATCATATTGTTAAATTAAGGCAAGATAGTTCGATAAATTGAGAACAGAAACTATAGATTAGGGTTTCTCAAACTTCATTGTATATATGAGTCACCAGGGATCCTATAAAAATACAGATTCTGGTCCACTAAGTCTGGAATTGGGGCCTTAGACTCTATATTTCTAACAAGTTTCCAGGTGATGGTGATGGTATGGATCTTCAGCACACTTAAAGTAGCAAGGCAGGTCAAGGGTCTGCAAACTATAGCCTCGAGGCCAAATCTGGCCTCCTGTTTTTATAAATAAAGTTTTGTTGGAGCACAGTCATGCCCAACTCAGCATAATGTCTATCGCTGCTTTTTCTTTTTGAGAGGCAGGGTTTTGCTCTGTTGCCCAGGTTGAAGTGCAGTGGTGCAATTACAGTTCACTCAAATTCCTGGGCTCAAGTGATCCCCCCACCTCAGCCTCCAGAGTAGACAGGACTACAGGTGTGTGCCACCATGCCTGGTGAGCTTTTTAATTTTTTTGTAGAGATGGGGGTCTTGCTATGTTGCCCAGGCTGGTCTTGAACCCCTGGCCTGAAGTCATCTTCCTACTTTAGCCTACCAAAGCACTGGGATTACAGGCCCGTGCCACTGCGCCCAGCCTATGGCTGCTTTTATATTACAAAGGCAGAGGTGAACAGCTGTAACAGAAACCTATGCCCACATAGCTGAAAATATTTACTATCTGGCCCTTTACAGAGAATGTCTGCAGACTCCTGTCAAAGAGAATACCCCAAATGTATGACCCACACATGAGAAGTAAGAGTGAAGTAGAAGGGTCAATGCCTTTCATAGATCTGTAGGTTTACATCCTTTCTTTATGTTTTCCAGTACAGTATGGCAGTGGGCTCCTTTTATTTTGTACAGAAACACTAAGACTGTAGGTCTTTATGTGCCAGGTGACTTCCTGCTGCCTAAGAAAAGTACTGCATTTTTTATGAAAGTAAGAAATCCTCATCAAGAGATTAAACAAACAAATCATCAAGAATAAAAAGATCAGGCAAGATTAACAATGACGGTGTAGTCCTGATCTAACACTCTCCAAGCTGGGATGAGCCAGCTTATCCATGACTTACTCTTGTTAAGTCCATGCCCAGCTTGAGCTGCGACAAGAGATGCAGGATGACACTGCGCTGCTCTTCTACAGCTCCCAGGTCATCCTCCTTGTTGTCACATGTATCCTCCATCTCATCATCTGCATTTATTTCTTCTGGTTCCTTGATGCAAAACAGAGCACAAGTCTAGTGTTATAACTACCAGTTAAAATCCATGGAGAATAAAAGTGTAACATGAGGACATTTATATATGACCTAAATGAATCTGAAGATGGGCAAAAATCTTTCTGAAAAGATAACCACCATCATTTGCCATGGAATAAATATCATTCAAAGAGCCCATTACTGCTGATATTGAACATACTGTAGTTCTGTCACACGTATCACATATAAAATACATTCTGTTTTTTTTCCTTTTTGACCCAGCGTCTTACTCTGTCACCAAGGCTGGAGTGCAGTGGCATGATCATGGCTACTGCAGCCTCAACCTGCTGGGCTCAGGTGAAGTTTCTGCCTCAGTCTTCCAAGTAGCTGGGACTATGGATGTGTACCACCGCACCTGGCTAATTTTTTTTATTTATTGCAGAGACGAGGTCTTGCTAAGTTACCCAGACTTGTCTCAAACCCCTGGACTCAGGCAATCCTCTCACCTTGGCCTCCCAAAGTGCTGGGATTACAGGTGTAAGCCAGCATCCTCAGCATAAAATACAT
This sequence comes from Tarsius wallacei, assembly GCA_963574415.1. Taxonomy (NCBI): domain Eukaryota; kingdom Metazoa; phylum Chordata; class Mammalia; order Primates; family Tarsiidae; genus Tarsius; species Tarsius wallacei. Next base: position 57 of record CAUYQG010034608.1, on the reverse strand, counting down.
TCTTTTTTTTTTTTAAATAGGGTTTTTTCAAAAGGATGAAGAATGTCTTATTTGCAT
>CAUYQG010034606.1:0-12887 GCA_963574415.1 Tarsius wallacei | reverse complement strand
GTAGTTGTTATTTTTTTTTGCCCGTTTTTATTTATTTATTTATTTATTTTGAGTTGGCGTCTCACTCTGTCACCCAGACTGGAGTGCAGTGGCCGCTCCCGGCCACTGCAGCCTCAACCTGCTGGGCTCCGGTGATCCTTCCGCCTCAGCCTTCCAAGTAGCTGGAACTACAGGCACTCGCTACCACACCCGGCTAGTTTTTGGTTTATTGTAGAGATGAGGTCTTGCCAAGTTGCCCAGGCAGGTCTCGAACCTGCGGGCTCAGGCAATCCACTCACCTCAGCCTCCCAAAGCACGGGATTACAGGCTGAGCCACCAAGCCCAGCTTTTTGCCCATTTTTAAATTGAGCCTTTTCTTTTGTAAGTCAAGTGTGGGAAATATCTTCTTTCAGCTAATTGTTTGTCTTAATGAACAGAAGTTCTTTGTTGTATTGTTGTCAAATGTATTCATCTTTTTTATGGTTAGCTCTCTTGCTTGTCTTATTTACGAAGTCCTTTCTTACTCAGATGTCATAAAGATATTTTACTGCTGAAACTTCATTCACTGTATGGAGAGCAGATATTGTCCACTGGGCTAGGTGTCCACAGCTAGGAAATGGCCTGGGCCATGCCTGGCTCCTGCTAGCCTACCTCTCCCTGCAGCTGTGGCCTGATATTCCTCTCTCCTTGACACTGCTCTGTCTTGGGGCCAGTCTGGATCTTTGTGATAACTGAAGAAGGGTCATGCTTATTCAGCACAGCCTGTGGCAAGGTGGTTAGGAAGAGCTTCCTGGGGAGGAGGTGACATTCAAGCAGGTACACAAAGGACAGTAGGAGTCAGGCAAACAGAGGGCACTGAAGGTGGGGTGAGGACATGAGAAGAATGTTCTAAGCAGAGGAAAGAGCTTGCTTCCCTTTTCCCAGAGAGAAGACCTGGGGGGCAACATGAAGGAGGAAAGATCATATGAATGAACTAAGGGTGGTGGCCAGGGGTGAAGTTGGAGAGACAGCTGGGGCAGGATCCAGATGCCTCACTGATGAGCTTGGAATCCTTGGAAGTCCCTGGGACCCACACCTTGCTCTGGTGCTCTTGGATTTCATTCTTCGTAACCAGTCCAGAGATCTGAGTCCAGTCAAAGGAGATGGGGTCTTCATCTTCAGAGGCTCTGTTCCTCTCATCACCTCCTGTCCAGACTTGTTGGCTGCAAACAAAAAGGAAGAAACTAACACATGGACAAGAACCGTGATCTGACTGAGGACAAATCACAGGCCCAGAGTCTAAGCCAGAGGCAGGGCCTGAACTTCCCAAACCACCCAGGCCTCATGCCAGGGAGTTACAGCTCCCGTCTCACTAGACCTCACTGTGTTCTGGGCACTGTGCAAGAGTGTGAGCTGCCCTAGTTTAACTCATTCCAACGGCCACCCCATGCAGTGGGTTTGTACCATCCTACTTTACAGAGGAAGAAACGGAGGCTCAGAGAAGTAAAGGGATTTGCTGTAGGCCATGTAACTAGTGACTGGGGACCTGGCCAGGTCTGATTCCCAAAACGGAGACCTACAGCTCTGCTCACAGCCTCGTGAGCAAAGCTCTGGGAGCAAACACCAGGGGAGAGTCCTTTCTTAATATACAAAGATTTATTGTGACATTGTTGTTCACGGCAGAAATTGGCAACAACCTAGATGTCCATCTTCAGCAAATTGGTTAAGTATATTCTGATATGTGCATTTAATAAAAAACTGTAGTTGTTTATATACTGAGAGGCAATGATTCCAAAACATGCTACTGTTAGCTGACAATAGCAAAGTGGGAACAGTGATATGGGGTGTTGCTCTGTGCAAAAGTGATCTGTGTGTGTGTGTGTATGTGTGTATGTGTGTGTATCTGAGAGGACACACAGTCACTATGAGGAAATGCTGTTTTAGGAAGGGAAACCTCATGGCTTGGGATGGGACTGGGAGATTTATTTTTCATTGCATAATTTTTGTACCCTTTGAATTTTATATCAAATTCAAAAAATAAATAAGTAAATAAAAAAGCATGGATTGCTAACCCTCCTGCCCTCTTGCTTACTGCCATGATGACTTCTCTCAGCTTCAGCATCTTCATTTGTGGATGGGATGATGACTTGTGAGCTGTGAGGGTAAATCATCTGGTAGAGTACCTGGCACATGGTAAGTGTCTCTATGATCACAGCAAACCATGTGTGGGGACCAGGAGTGGCAGCACCCAGCATTCTTCCCTCACAGCAGTGGGTGTGGGCACTAGGCAGCCTTGGTAGAGTCTTGGTGCAAGAGATTTGGCTGTTTGCCCCTCCACTTGGGCTCAGGATAACTCTTCAGTGTTGTAGTTAGGGGCATGGGCTCTGGAGAAGTCTTCTTGGGATGAATCCCAGCTTCGCCTCCATGGCTGTATGGCACTGGGTAAGTCACTCAACCTCTCTATGCAGTCACCTCCTCATTTGTAAAATTGGGCTAAAATAATTATCCCTGCTTGATGTGGTCAATGTGTAGGTTAAATGAGTTGGTAAGTGTCAAGGCCTTAGTTCCATGCTTGGCACATGCAAGGTGCTCAGTAAAACTTACTGCTCAGGAACCATGTCTGGCGGCAACAGCATTGCTGCCCGTTCTTCCTTGGCCTTTCTTGGCAGATTCTGGGGCCAAGGGAGACCTGGTGAGTCCCAAAAGAGGCCTAGTGAATCACAGTCTTGACTTGTTCTGCAGTCTAGAACACAACTGTATTTTTTTTTTTTTGAGTTGAAGTCTCACTCTGTCGCCCAGACTGAAGTGCAGTGGCCGCTCCTGGCCAACGCAGCCTCGACCTGCTGGGCTCTGGCGATCCTTCCACCTCAGCCTTCCAAGTAGCTAGAACTACAGGCACGTGCTACCACGCCCGGCTAATTTTTTGATTTATTGTAGAGATGAGGTCTCGCTTGCCCAGGCAGATCTCGAACCCGCGGGCTCAGGCAATCCACTCACCTCAGCCTCCCAAGGCGCGGGATTACAGGCTGAGCCACCGAGCCCGGCCAGTACTTTCGAATACAATTATGTTGTATTTTATTAGGATGATGCATAAGTTCGTAGCGTTTGTTTTTGACATGGCAGCCCTGTGTGTGATGTTGGGAGTTTGTTTCTCATTTGTCCTTTGGAGTGACAATGTCGTGCTTGTGAATATGCCTTGGGTTTTGCAGATTTAAAGAAAGTGAGTGCTATTTGTGGACTCAATGGGATGAAGTGTCAGTGGAAAAAAAAAAATGAACGCTTCCGACATATTCTTCTGTTTAACAGAGGAGTAAAGGCAGCAGAGAAGTCTCGAAACATCTGTGCCATGTACAGGGAGAAGCACAGCAAGCAAATGGTTTTGTCCTATGTAAGAGGGCCTCTTTGACCTGAGCGATTCTACATGTTCAGGAAGACCATTGCGCTTTGATGAAGTCATTTAAGCACTTCAATCCATGATAAGCCCCATCAGTGGATCACGTCAACCCAAGAGTTGGCAAATGTGATGACCTGTGACCGGTCTGCCATCGTATGACATTTGTATTCCCACGATAAGAAAAATGCTATGAACGTATGCATCAACCCAATACATGAACAATAAACAAGTTTCAGGTTTAGTTAAGCTAGATGCATCAATTACCTATAAACATGATTGAATTCTGCACCTTTTCAGAAGAAAAAGTCACTTATTAAGTTACTTATTTAAAAGGCCGTGTCTCCTAATTTTTTGGAGTCTTCACATTCAGAACTATATGAGTGAGTAGTTCTCACCAAATATACATCATGTACTAAAATATGAATATATAATAAAGAACTTGTAACATTCTAGATAGGTATAATTCAATAATAACGGTCTCAAATCATTAAATTTCTTAAGTTGTAAAATAAGCTCTGTGCTCATAAAATAGTCCATTGCAGGATTTCTCAATGTCAACACTATTCACATATTGGACTGGATAATTCTTTTGTGTGGGGAGCTGTCCTGAGTAGGGGTGAATGACAAGAAACATCTTTGGCCCCTAGATGATAGTATCAACACCGCCCTCAATAAGTTGTGGTAACCAAACGTTTCCTAGGAGGCAAATGTCTTTTAGGGGGTAGAAAGTTCCCTGATTGAGAACCACGTATCCCTTGCACTATTGTCTATGTGCGTATGTCCTCAGGAAAGTGTCAATTCAAACATAGTCATCCTGATGGACATAGAAGATGAAATAATAGACACTGGAGACTCAGAAGGCTGCGGGGGGTTGGGGGGGAGTGTAGGGGTGACAATTTCATTACTGAATGTGATGGCTACATTAAAACCCAGACTTCACCACTACACAATATATCCGTCGAACAAAACTGCATTGATACCGCCCAAGTCTATTGTTTAATAGTAAACATTTTTTAAAAAATTCTCATCCTAATGCTTCAGACTAAATTGATTTGATCAATTTTAAATATTTAACACATTTTGTGTGGAATTCTAGCAATCTAAACGCTAAGGAACAAAGACAGTTTTGGTTACGCTTCCCTAAAACTTTGAATAAAATTACAGCAAAGCTATACAAAAAAACCAAACAGGCCTGCTGCAGAAGAAATGGAGTTCTACAAACTGCTTTCCTTAGCACAAAATCTCCTGGTTTCTGGACACTCTCAGGGTCCTGTGTATTGTGTGACTAAGAAGCAGCTGACAGAATTGTGTGTCCTTCTCCATGCCTCTGCACTCAAAATATTTTATTTATGCTGGAAAAAACCAAACATCCTCCTCTTTATTACTGGTTTTGAGCCAACAAACTTGTTGCTCCTAATGAAAATACTTTATCTACCAAGAGTTCTGTTGTTTTTCCCTCTTTGTGACTCGTTGACATTCTCATTATTATTCATTTGCATCTATTGAGGCTTATTTCATATATTTAATATTTTAAAAGTAAGCATGGTTATACCTACCATGTCTCTGTGCTCTGGGGAATTCAAGGGAGGCAAAATCATAACTGGCATTAAACCTAGAGAGATTATGCACATCCATAGAGAGAATGTTATTCACTCAGCGTGTGGTCACATTGTGACTTCAATCAGGTCTAACTTTTCAAGCACTCAGTAAGCATTAGCTGTTGTTACTGTGTAGTTCCCTCTTTTGCTAAAAATTAGGAAACCATTCATTCATCTTAAAAGATGGAAGATAAAATATATCATGTAAGGAACAATTATGCAATTTATTGTGATTTTCATCATAAAATACTTTAAAAAAACATGTCAACAGTTTTGATAGTTAGTATCTTTCCTCTACAAAAAGTAAAATATCCTAAAAATGAAAATCAATTATTCTAAGTTGGCTTTTATTTGTAGTTGTTTATAAAACATGAAACAAATGCTTCTTATAAGTGACAAATGCTTCACTCAGTGACTCTAAGGTTTTTGGGATTCTTTCCAAAATTGGGGTAGTGTCGTTTCTGTTGAAAGTTCAAGTTTTGTGGTTAAATTGGGGAAATCTTTAATATAAAGAAAACAGGTCTAGTTCTAAAAAGAAAATGTATTCAGAGAAACTAGGTTGTCACTTATTTATATGCTAATTAGTGAAATATGCTGCAACTCCAAAGGACATGGGATTTTTTTTTCCCATGAAGAATACAACCAACGTTACTTAAACTGCAGTCAGTTATAGTTGTGTGAAAGAGGCAACCCAATCACATAAGTTTATTTTCTTTAACAGCAATGATCTTTTTTTTTATTATTACTTACATATCTAATGAAAGACATTTCAAATAAGGCATTTTGTTATCAAATCATAAAAATTTTAAAACGTACTTGCTATAGCATTCTTACAAGAAAAATCATCAAAATATAAAAAATGTTAAAAGACATAATTGCCAAAGATCCGAACTCAGCTTATAAATAGTGAACTAAAATGTCTTTCTGTAGTGTTAACTTATTCTTCTCAATGTCCAATCACATAGTGAGTTGAAATTAAAATTGACAGTTTAACTTAGCTACCATTTTTATTAAAATTCCATATCTATTTTACAGCGAGTTTTCCATTTGCCATTCAGATGCACAATTTAACAAATTTATCCTAGTCCAGGTGCAGTGGCTCTTGCCTGTAATCCCAGCATTTTGGGAGGTCAAAGTGGGAGGATCGCTTGAAGCCAGGAATTCGAGACCAGACTGGGGAACATAGAGACTTTGTCTCTACAAAAAATGATTTAAAAATAATGAGTCAGGCATGGTGTTGTGCTCCTGTAGTCTCAGTTACTTGGGACGCTGAGGCAAGAGGATTGCTTGAGCCTGTAGTTTGAGGCTGAAGTAAGCCATGATTGTATCATCGCACTCCAGCCTGGATAACAGAACAAGAACCTTTCTCTAAAGAAATAAAGAAATAAATAATACGAAAAAATAAGGCAACATTAATCGATTTCTAAAACTTTTTTGCTTTCACGCCTCAAAAAAAGTTTATTTTGAAGATTACTTCTGTGTCTACCTAATTTACAGTATACAAAGAAGGTTAATTAATTATTCACAACAATTAATTACTTAATGTAGACAAAGAGTAAAGAGAATTCAAGTTTAAATGCCAAAGTTGTCTAATAAGGAGAATAATTCACTTTTTCTCTGTCAATATTTTTAGTAAAAGATAGCAGTGTTATAAAGAGCTACTAGCTATGAAATCACACTGCTTGCATTTATCTTCCCATTTCTATCATCTTGCTTTTTACTGCAGGTAACTGAGGCTCTTTGTACTTCAGTTTCTCAAGCTTCTCTGTTCCGGTTTTTCCCTAACATGTAAGCGTGCTATTTGAATTTGAGAGTAAACATGTAGCATTTTGAACAGGAAAGTATAGGAAGCACTCAGTAAACATTAGCTGTTGTTACTGCATAGTTCCCTCTTTTGCTAAAAATTAGGAAACCATTCATTCATCTTAAAAGAGGAAGATAAAATATATCATGTAAGGAACAATTATGCAACTTATTGTGATTTTCATCATAAAATACTTTTAACAAAACATTTCAACAGTTTTGATAGTTAATATCTTTCCTCTACAAAAAATAAAATATCCCAAAAATGAAAACCAATTATTCTAAGTTGGCTTTTATTTGTAGTTGTTTATAAAACATAAAAACAAATGCTTCTTATAAGACTTGTTCCCAGCAAGGGTTTGTAGAATATGTCACCCAAAGTATGTTACTATGGCAGTAGGATTATTTGGAGCTGAAGACAGTTGGAAAGAAGCAGAAGTCCTTCCTATATTTGCTTTAAAAGTTCTCTGTTCTCACCCCATTTGCTTAAAAGCAGAATATAAATTTACAAAGGTGTCCCTTTTTTTTATACCAAGAAGGACAAAGGTTGCCCGGCAAAGACAACTTTAGACCCTTATTATCCTGGAGAGTACCAGGAGAAGCTATATAACGAACTTTACTAACTAGTCTTTATCTGCAATTAATTGCCCTTAAAGTTGCCTTCTCACAATTTGCCATCCCTGAAGAATTAGGGCCATTTTCCTTTGTTTTTGCCACATCTTTAAAATTTAATTGTTTTTTGCTGAAGATGGTATGTAAACAGATGTGCTAAGCCACATCTTTGAGAATGATTTATTTCCTGGGTATCTTCCACATATATGAGAAATTAATGTCAATGAACTCTTGTTTGTTTTTCTCTTATTAATCTGTCTTTTGCTACAGTGGTCTCAGTTAAAGACTCAGAAGGGCAGTGGGCAATTTATTTTCTTTCCTCCACATTCATGGGTATGAGCTCCCCACCCTACTTTCAGCTGTGACGTTCACTAAAAAATTGTTGGCATCTCTTGTGTTGTTTCTGCTTTCCTGGAATATTGTGTGTATTTTATAATTTAATGCTCATAATGACCTTATAATTTAAATATTACTATACTAATTTATCATAGAAAACAACAGAATCCAGAGGTTCTAGGACAAGAACTGTGATTCAAAATGAAATCCAGGCCGGGATAGGTGGCTCAGCCTGTAATCCCAGCACTTTGGGAGACTGAGGCGAAAAGATTGCCTGAGTCGGCAGGTTCGAGACCAGCCTGGGCAACTTGGCGAGACCTTATCTCTACAATAAATCAAAAACGAGCTGGGCATGGTAGCATGATGCCTGTAATTCCAAGGACTTGGAAGGATGAGGTGGAAGAAGTGCCAGAGCCCAGCAGGTCGACGCTGGGGTGGCCATGAGCATGCCATTGTACTCCAGCCTGGGCAACAGAGTGAGACTCCAACTCAAAAACAACAACAACAACAAATAAAATAAAATCCATGTGACTCCTAACACATCACTGCTGGAGTGAAATGATAGTCCCAAGTCTCCGGGAGCCCTCTCACTTGAATGCCAGCGTTTGCTTGAAGACTTGATTTTAGGAAAGAAGATAGGAAAAGATAAATCTTACTTAAAAAAAAATTATCACCAATTTTCCTGCTACATAGAAGCAAAGTAAAATGAGCCTGGGGTGACTTTCTGACTTTTTTCACTATTTTTAACTTACCACTCCAATTTCTCAGTCTCTAAAATATTTCTGTCTCAAATAAAAACGTGGGGGGGAATGAAATCTTTGAAAGTAGCTGAGGCGTGTGCCAGGGGCTGTGTGAGGGATGATATCATTAACTGCATGTTACAAAAAGAAAATCTTGGGGGAGGTAGGGAGACTGAGGCTTAAAAGGATGAGGAAAGGTACCCCAGGGCATTGTAAGTTTAGTTGGAATTTGAAAGTGATTCTGTCTAACACAAAAACCCACACTTTGGAAGTAAGAGTTTGTTCCTTTCATTAAACTAATTTAAGAATTTTCTGGGCCTGTGCACATAGATCCTTATTTTAAAACAAAAATGATCAATAAAAATAATTGTATTTATTCTCTGGAATTCACAGCCACATCCCTTCATTAACCAGCAGTGGAATAGATACATTGATTTCTGCATTAAACTCCGATATCCTGAATGAAAATTAATATGTGATAAATATTTTTACACTACTTGCACAGTTACTTTATGTTATTGAATTTGACTTCAAAATACTAATACATGAGGATATTAAATATCTCTCCCCACGACAGTTTGCCGTTTTTTAATGGAAAAAAGTAGATTATGAATCATTGCTTTGCTTAGTGCAATCCTTCAAAAATATCAAAGATGTTTCAAAAGATGAAATAAGTGTTACTTTTAAAGAAGATAAGCTAAAATATTATCAATGAAACAAATTCACAGCAAGAACAGCTTACAGTGGAAGGCTGAGGATTAAAATTGCTCTCATTATAAAGGATTCACAGTGGGAAGTTGGGTTATTTCAGAGCGCAGTACAATGAGGCTGCAGCCTGACATGTACCTGTAAGCAGGAGCAAAAATGACTCTGGATAAGGTTTAACTTTGCAGTAATTTGCAACTACAAGATCAATATTTCAAGGAAAGCACTGAATTCTGTTTAACTTAATTCTGGCTTCTGAAAAATATCTAAATATATAAGCGCTTAAAACTATAGCATACCATTATATATAAATTTACAATGATTTCCCACATTGTAGGTCTTTTTAAAATAATTCCTTTATATTACAGCTATATAATAAAACTATATTTTTTTCTTAATCTATGGTGACTTTTTCATTCTATTTCTGGATCATCTCTCTAATAAGCATCAAAAATAGTCTAAGGAAGAAGCTCTACTATAGTGTAGATTAGTAGTCTACATTGTTGTTTTAATACACATTTGCTGAATAAATAGATGTATGTATAAATCGGTTGCAAATTTTTAGGACAGTTTTCTAAAAGGAGGTGTGGCTATTTATAAGTTGAAATTTGAGCTACAAATCTGTAAATAATTTGATTTTATCATTTACTTACTCCTATGACATTCATATTACTTACTTCCCCAAAGTAGGAGAAGTGAGAATTAAGTTAGTGTTAATAAGCCAGAAATAATGTAAAACCTTGAGTATGCTCCTGGGAAAAGGAACAGTCTTCCTTTATATTTTAGAAAAATAAAAGGGGGAAAATATCATTCTTATACAAAATCATCTTTGCTCTCCCTAAAATGATTTTGCTTGGCTTAAATAATGTTTTTAAAATTCCACATAGATTTCATTTTACCTAGCATCAGTAAGATTTTTTTTTTTTTTTTTTTTTGAGTCACAGTCTAACTCATGCTGAAGTGCACTGGCAGGATCATGGCCTACCCCGACATCTACTCCCTGGGCTCAGGTGAGCTTTCCATGTCAACCTCTGACTGAGATTGAAGGATCTAGCTAATTTTTTTTTTTTTACTTTTTGTAGAAATGAGGTCTCGCTATGTTGCCCAGGCTATTCTTGAACTCCTGGTCTCAAGCATACTTAAGTGCTGAGCTACCCTGCCCAGCAAGGCTCTTAAAAAAAAAAAAAGTTTTATATGCTTTTTCAGCTTTACTGAGGTGTGACAGATTAGAAGAATAATTATTATTATTTAGGGTGTACAACACAGTATTTTGATTTATCTTGTGTGATGATTCCATAAATCAAAGCAAGTAATACCTATATCATCTGACATAGTTATTCTTCTTGTTGTTTTGTGTTTTTCTTCTGTGTGCTTTTGGTTTTGTTTTGATGAGGAAACTTGAGATCTAACGGCTCCCTTAGAAAATTTCAAATAAATATATAAAATACATGGCGTGGCTCCTGAATTAGCATGTCATTTTTGCACAGGGGTCATGTCAATCTTCTCTGTTCACTCCTAGTTTAGTATGTTGAAGTGAGCAACAGGCCTCATTTTTGTGAGAAGAAATTTTCTTCCTTTAGAAACTTTGTTTTGTGATAGTATTGAGATTTCAATAATATTGACTAAAACGTATCGTCTATTAAAATCCTTCATATGGAATCCCAGCATTGATCAGATATAAAATTATAGACATATGGGCCACAATATTTGTGAAACATTATGAATAAATTTTAACAAAATTGCAAGAGATCTTTGATACAAGGAAAAGAGTCAAGAAGCATCAGTAAATGTGACATGATACACCAATAGATGAGCAACAAGGTTGTCAACAGCAACAATACAAGTCAGAAGACAGTAGAGCCATGGCTTCAGAATGACAAGAAAAAATAGCCATCAACCTAGCTTTACCCACACAGCAAAGTTACCTATTAATTCTGAGAGTAAAAGAATGATATTTTGCAATAAGCCAGAGTTGATTTTACTATGAATGATTCTTATCTGAAGAAACTTCAAATATGATATATTTCAGGAAGAAAAAAGAACTCCAAAATGGTCTGTGATGCAAGAAAGAATGGCAAAGAAAAAAAATGGTATAAGAAAGACACTTGAAAATACAGAGATTTTTTATGTGAACATGATGACACTATGTGCAAAACAAAGTGAGAGACCTAGTATAGATTTTCTCCCCAACAGCCCTCAGGAGACCCCAATTCTGCTGACACCTTGATTTCAGACTTCTAACTTCTAAATGTGAGACAATACATTTCTGTTGTTTATGCCAAGAAAAAGGATATAAATACATTAACATCTAAGTTTTTTTTTTATAATGATAAAAAAAAAACAAAACGTAAAATATGATTGGCTAAAAAGAAGGAACTAAAATCATGAAACTCTGTGAAACAGATTGGTGTTGATCAGATGGAAAGAGTCCTAAGGTAAGACACTTGAAAATGCAGAGTTTTTATGAGACTGTGATGAGACTATGTGCAAATCAAGGTGAGAGACCTAACACAGATTCTTCCTCAACAACCTTCAGAAGGACCCAATTCTGCTGACACCTTGATTTCAGACTAACTTCTAAATGCGAGACAATATACATTTCTGTTGTTTATGCCAAGAAAAAGGCTATAAATACATTAAAATCTAAGTTTTTACATAATGATAACAATAATAACGTAAATATATTTGCCTAAAAAGAAGGAACTAAAATCATGAAAGTCTATGAAACAGATTAGAGTTGATTAGATGGAAAGAGTCCTAAGGTCTTTGAATCAGTCAAACAGTGATGGTCAATATGAAAGGATGCATTAAGACAGCCAGACACAAAATGTTCCCATTTTATAAGGTAAAAATAAATGAAAAATAGGGAGAAAAAGAAACATTTTCATTTGCTATGCAAGAGAAAAGGAGAACAAAGGTCATTAAAAAGTAAGAAAAGTATAAAATTCTAAAAAAGGTGGGAAAAGTAAGTCACAATGTATCAATCATCAAAAAAACTATACCTATCATTTCAACTAAAACAGATTGTCTAAGTGTAAAATTAGTTGGAATTCCACAATATACTGTTTACAAGAAGTATATATAAAACAAAAAGGTCACACAAGCTTCACACATGCAGATTAGAACAAGAAACCAGAGTGGATATAATGATATCAGAAAAATAAGCTTTATAGCAAAAATATGTGCAGGTGAACCTAGGTTGATGACTACTTTTTTCTTGTCATTCTGAAGCTAGGACTCCAGTGTCTTCTGGCTCCTATTGCTGGTGACAATTTTGCTGCTCGTCTATTAGTGTATCATGTCATAGTTACTGCTGCTTCTCACTCCATTCCTTGTATTAAAGATCTCTTGTAATTTTGTTTCATTCCTCTATATATATAAAGGAAGATTAGGGTCACTCTACAATGATAAATGTTCCATTAACTAGGATGATATAGCAGTTCAATATTTGTTTCCACGTAGTACATTAGTCAGGATTAAATAAAGTCAGACGTTCCCAAATTTAAAATAGCAATGGTTACACGGTTTATTTTCCTCTCATTTGCTTAAAATATAGCAGCAAACTATCCAGTCTTGGTTTGAAAACTTCGTACCTCAGTTTCCTCATGTATCAGTCTTCTTCTAACTCAGCTCTCAGTCACACAGAGGTAGGGTCTTTCATTCTCATGGTCCAAGAAGGTGACTTTTGTGTGCTATGCTATAAACTAGAAGAAAGAACAAAAAAGAGGCAAAAGTCCTCTG
>CAUYQG010034605.1:0-10435 GCA_963574415.1 Tarsius wallacei | reverse complement strand
AATAGGTTCTCCTCTCCCCAGTGGTTGGTGGTGGAGGCTTTGTTAAAGATGAGTTATATGAGGAATTAAAGTTTTGCTTCTAGAATCTCTATTCTGTTCCATTGGTCTATATGCCTGCTCTGGTACCAATACCAGGCTCTTCTGATTATTGTAGCTTTATAATAAAGTTTAAAGTCTGGAAGTGTGATACCTCCCCCCTTTTTTTTCTCTAAGGATTGTTTGGCAATTCATGGTCATTTATGTTTCCATATGAATTCCTGTTCAATTGCATTTTTATATAGTGACAATGAACTAGTGAAAACCGAAATAAAAACCTTGCACCACTTACAACTGCTCCAAAGAAAATGAAATACTTACACATAACTCTAACAAAACATGTGCCGGGTCTATATGATGAAAATTGCAAAATGCTGATGAAACCAATCAAAGGAGAATGAAATACTTGAAAAGACACGTCTTCATGGGCTGGAAGAGTCAACATAGAAAAGATGACAATTGTTTCTGCGCTGACCTTTATTAATACAATTCCTATCAACATGTCAGGAAGTTTATTTGTAGATGTACATAAAATTATTCTAAGATTTATGTGCAAAGGCAAATCCCCCCAAATAACAGAACAACCTGTAAAAAGCTTATTAACATGGGAGGATTCTCCCTTTGACGTTAAGGCTTGCTATGTAGTTGTACTAATCAGATACTATGGGACTAATTGAGAGTTAGACACATATTTTGTCAATGGGGACAAAATAGAGAACCTAGAAGTGGTTCTGCACGAACATATGCAATTGATCTTTGACAAAGTCAAAGCAAGGAGTTCTTAGACTTGACACCAAAATATGATTCCTAAAAGGAAAATAAATTGATAAATTGAACCACATCAAAATTCAAATCTTTTGCTCTGTGAAGGACTAGGTTAAGAGGAAGACAAATTCCTGATTGGGAGAGGATATTTTCAAATCAGATATCTAGCAAAACATGTGTGTCTAGAATATATGAAGAATGCTCAAAACTCAACATTAAAAAATCAAATTAGAAAATTGAGAGTATGGGGCCAACGTTAAAATTTTTGCATAAATGTTGTGTGTGCTAATTTTGCATCACAGGCAAGACCTGAGGAGCCTCCAGAAGCATGGTCCTACCCTGGGGAGAAAGAGGCTTAACTTACCTGTCAGGAGCTGTGGCTGTGTCCTGGAGAGATGACCAAGGTGACCCAGGACAGAGAAAGTAGATATAAGGACGAGGCATAGAGAACTGTGGTGACTGCCCAGATACAGGGCGTGAAGAGGGGTCTGATTCATCTGAGGCAGGGACAGCTCTCCATGGGGACTCATGTGATCTTTACACTGAGCATTCTGGGTAGTGTGAGTATGTGATCTACAGGGACACTGGGTCGGCTGGATCTGAGCTCTGAGTAGGGCAGGGCTGGGTCTGTAGGATCAGAGTTGCCTCTGTGAGTGGGATGTGATGGGAATAAGGAAGATGAGTGTGACGGTGTGATTATCATTAACTCTTGGGGAAGTTGGATCCTACCTGGGAGACAGACCTACACAGACATATTAATGAAGAGACTATACAGATGTCAAATAAGCACATGAGAAAAGATACTCAACATCATAAGCAATTAAATAAATGCAAATTAAACCACAACGAGACATCACTATCCATCCAACAGAAAGTCTAATAAAAATAGTGATAACACCAAATGTTGGAGAGGATGCAGTGAAACTGGGTCACTCATATGTTGCTTTTGAGAATGTAAGATGGTGCTGCCACTCTGGAAAATACTTTGGAAATTCCCTTTAAAATGAAAAACTGGCTTATCATCTGACTGAACGATTGCACTCTTGGGCATTTATCCCAGAGAAAGGAAAACTTATTTTCACATCTTTCTTGTACATTAATGTTTGTAGTAGCTTTATTTGTAATAACCAAGAGCTGGAAATGACTCACATGTCCTTCAGTGGGTAAAGGGTTAAACAGTAATGCTATGAAATACTACTCAGCAATACAAATAAACTCTTGATTCATGCAACAATTTGGATGAAGCTCAAGGAAATGATGTTGAGTGAAAAAAGCCAATATCAAAGGAATACATACTGTTTGATTCCATTTATATAACATTCTTTTTTTTTTTTTTTTTTAGTTGGAGTCTCACCCAGACTGGAGTGCAGTGGCCGCTCTCGGCGACCACAGCCTCGACCTGCTGGGCTCTGGCGATCCTTCTGCCTCAGCCTTCCAAGTAGCTGGAACTACAGGCGCGCGCTACCACACCTGGCTAATTTTTTTGATTTATTGAAGAGATGAGGTCTCACCAAGTTGCCCAGGTGGGTCTCGAACCTGCGGGCTCAGGCAATCCACTCACCTCAGCCTCCCAAAGCGCGGGATTACAGGCTGAGCCACCGAGCCCGGCTTATGTAACATTCTTGAAATAACATAACCATGGAGATGCAGACCAGATTAGTGGTTACCAGGAGCAGATGTGGGAGAGGAAGGGTATTGTGACTATGAAGGGTAGCACCAGAGAGTGTTGTGATTGTGGTGGTGATATAGCCCAGACACACACACACACACACACACACACACACACACACACACACACGTATAGCTGGTGAGATCTAAATAAGCTCTGTGGGTTTACCAATGTCACTTTCCTGGTTTTGATATTAAATATAGTTATCCAAGATGCAAACATTCACAGAGCCTGGGTAAAAGGTGCACACACCTTCCTTGATATTTTTTGCAACTTTCTATGAATCTACCAGTTATTTCAAAAAAAAAGTTAATTCAAAGGTAGTTTATGGATCTCTGTTATCAATCCTGTGAACGTTCATTGAAGGGTACTTTGAATTTGCATCTTTGCATGTAGAGTTGTGCATTGATATCACATGACTCTTCATAGCAATGCAATGAGTGACGGTAAAGTTTTTGATTTGTACTTTCTCAGATCAATATCCAAGACAGCAAACTGTGTTTCCTTGACAGTGAACATGGGCCACAGAAACTGTAATTTTACCTTGGTCTTCTCCTTTCTCAGTTGGGTGATGGCCTCACCCACCTGTTGGTTTTTGCAGGAGAAAATATGTTGATTTTCTCCTTATCTCTGCAGAATGCACCAGGCAGAATATCTTTAAAGGCCTGGAACTTGCTGCTCTTTCAAAAAGAGAAGCACAGATGAATAGCCCTTTCCCTGGTCTTCAGGATTCTTGTTTTTAACTCCTACAAGTTAGAAACTATAGTCAGGTCGCCTAAGTGAGTGATGTGGGCTGGGTGTGAGAGGATCGCACTCATTCAACAGGTATTTATGAAGCATTCCTGGGTCAGACTGTGTGCTTGTCACTGGATTAGGCAGAGACCAGGACAGGTGTACTTCTGCCTTCTAAGAATTCACAGTTCACAATAGGCTCTTCTTAATCGGATTATTGATCCAAAGCAGTCCATATTAAAATAATGAGGCCCGTATACAAATTGTTCCATAACTCTTGTATGTGCTAATTTTGCATCACAGGCAAGATCCAAGGACCCTCAGAAGCATGGTCCTACCCTGCAGAGATAGAACCTCAACTCACCTGCCAAGAGTTGTGACTGTGTCCAGGAAGAAGATGAAAGTGACCCAGGACAAAGACAGGGCAGAAAGATCCTTGGTGACTGTTCAGATACAGGATGTGAAGAGGGCTCTGATCTGAGGCAGGGGAAGCTCTCCATGGGATCCCAATGAACTTGCTGGGCAGTGTGAATATGTGACCGGCAGGGATATTGGGTTGGCTGGATCTGAGCTCCTGGACAGGGCAGGGCTGGGTCTGTAGGATCAGAGTTGCCTCTGTTGGTGGGAAGTGATGGGAATGAGGAAGATGGATGTGACTGTGAGTGTGACTGTTTCCATCTTCTGGGGAAGTTGGGTCTCTCCCTGGGAGACAGACCTTCAGGCCCCATTGTCCCTTGGGAGGATTGTCTGCCCATGGGGAAAGACAGGCAGATGGCAAAGGCTTCTGACACCAGGCTTGAGACTTGGGCTGAGTCACTAAGAGAGGTTCTCAGGACCTCAGCTCAGGTCATCTTCCCAAGGAGTCAGTGGTGCTGCACCTGTCTGGACATTAGGGTTGTTGGTACATTCACTGCTCCAGGTTGGGCTTTTGGTGTTAAGGCATGGGTCAGAAGTTAATCATGAAAAATTCTCACCATGTTTGAAACAAAGACAGTGGCCTGAGTGTCAGGGACGGAGAGACTCCCCTGAGGCCAGAGAAACCTCTCAGTCTCCCCGGGATCACACTCTGAGTGTAGAGATCAACCCTATAGGGAGTGGCAGTGAATGTACCAACAACCCTAATGTCCAGACAGGTGCAAAGGTCTCACAATTTATGAATTAGGGAACAATCAGATTCTCCTTGTAAGGACTTTCTCCCTCATTGCAGCTTTCTCACACAGACTAGTCGAATGGCTTTTCTCATAGTCCATTCCTGGCTCCCTGCTGTGGTACCTGAGATGAGGGTTCCTGAGTTCCTGTCCAAGGTGCTGTTGACCACGAACTATTGCAGGGCTGGAGAGTTGTAATATTCCAGTTACGTCTGTTGTCTTTTATTCCTAACAACTGAGCATATCACCAAGGAGAAGGTGGAAAGGTACTGAGGGTTGGAAAGCCCTCCATCTCCCTTTCTCAGGACCTGGAGGGTGCTGGGTACATTAGTGCAGCACTGACACCACAATCATGATGACCCTGACTAGATGCCCACATGCAGTTAGTAGTGAATAATGATGACAAAATGGCTTTGAGAGGCATGATGGGCAGAGGTAGGGCCTCTCAGAGATGTGCACATTCTCATCCCCAGAATCTGTGAATATGTCACGTGGTAAAAGAGACATTACAGATGAAAGGAAGTTTCATGTGCCTGGGAGATTACTGTGGTTTATCCTGGTGGGTCCAATATAACCACAACATCCCTTCCCTATAGTGAAAAAAGAGGGGGGCAGGAGAGTCAGAGAAGGAAGAGGGAATTCAGGATGCTGCGCTGCTGGCTTGGAAGATGCAGGAGGAGGACCCTCAAGGATGCTGGCGGCCTCTAGAAGGGGCAAAAGCAGAGGAAATGGACTCTCTCCTGGAGACTGCAGAAGGAACACAGCCATATGGACATCTTGGCTAGTGTTTTTCATCCCACTAAGTTTGTGATAATTTGTCACAGCAGCAACGGGAAACAAACACAAGAGGTTCACCTGATCTAATCTGTCAATATGTGCATATGGGATAAGGAGTCATTTAGAGCTCTATCATAATGTGAAACATTGCAGGTTGTTTTCCTTCCCTCTCATGACAACAAAAATGGGCAATGGCAGGGCATCCTCGGGAACTGTGGCTCTGGACTTTAGTGCACCAACTGGTTTGTTTGTGTGAATGTGACACCTGATCTGAGTGAACCTACATGGGTTTGTTACCCTTCCCAGGGCCCTCAGGGAAGGACTCAGCAGAGTTGGCCCAGGTGTGTGGAGGAGGCTGCAGATGAGGCAAGGGTGTGGTTGGGGCCTGTGGACTAGATTGGGGAGGAGACATGTCTCGTCACCATGGGACCCTGAGTGAGCTTTGGTGGGGGAGTCCTGGGCCTCTCCTGGACACTCTTGTGTTGAGAGGAGGCTTGTTCAGTGAAGTCCACATCAGGAGCAAAGTGGAAACTGATGGGAAATGAGGGACTCGAGATCCTGGGCTGTGCCTGGGAGTACCTGGCTCCAGGCCTTAATCTGGGTCTGTCCTCAACTTGGTTACTGTGACAACCTCTCTGTGTCTCCCCAGGATAAAGGTATCCTGAGTGTAGGTCACTGGGACAGAAGAGAACCCAGTGGACAGACTAAGCACCCAGGATCATGGGTTTGGGGACAGGCAAGTTCACTTGTGGAGGCCAGTGATCAGACAGACCCCCAAGGGCCTAGGTGAAGAGGACAGGAGGTCTCAGGCACCGGGGGCTGAGTGGAGTCCACATCCACGACCTGCACCACCTTCATTGCTCACCTTTTGTGGCCATCAGATGACTCCACCTTCTGTGCTTCTGAGACCCAATGGGCATTCACAGAGGGGCAAATGCTGGGAGATGTCCCTGTTCTCTATGTCCCTGGGGTCGTGTGAGGACAGCTGCGCTCTGCTGGTTGGGCAGGATCCTGGGAACCTTCCCTTTTCTGTGTATGGTTCACCCCACTACAACTCCCAGTCCCTGGTTCCTGTTTCCCAGGAAAGAGAGACTGAGGTTGGGATAATATAGAGATAATATTTTCCTTATATGACCCAGGAGAACAGACATGAGGCTTCAGGTGAATTTCTTGTAGGTGCCCATGAACAGAAAGAGAGACAGTGAGGGGGAGGGTCCTCTTTATTCGGATCCTGACCAGGTGATCCCCAGTGGCCACAGGCCCCTTCACTTTCTCTGGAAGTGCCTACCTCCTATGGTGACAGGAGACCTTTGTCCTGTTCTCCAGAGTCCAGGGCAGTCTGCCTGTGGTTCCAGACATCCAGGAGGTTCTCTGCCCATAGTTTGGCCCAGGTTCCAGAGTCTCTTCAGGGCTCAGAGTTGATTCTCTGATTCAGGCTCCATGTCCTGTCCCCACCCCAAGGTTGGGACATAGAGGACTTTTCATCAGTCCAAAGGAGAAGTTCCTGGAGAAAACTAAGAAGTCACACCTGCTCTGTGGTCAATCTGGCAGGAAGTGTTTGTGTCAGGCTTTAGCAACTCCTGTGAAAAATGAGAAGAGGCCCCTATAGTCTTCTCTGACTCCTCCCTGGGCTGCCCTGTTGCTGAACCTGTCTGCGGCCAGGGGGGTTCCTGCTCCCAGGCCCCTCCCTTCTCTGCTGGTTTCTAGTTTCTGATTGGCGGCAGTTTCTTGAATCTCAAAGCTCAGTCAGGTGTGGGTGAAAGAGATTCCGGGGTTGCAGAAAAAACTTTCTTTTATTTTTATTACTTTTTCTTTTTTTTAGGTTGGAGGTTTACTCTATTCCCCATTCTGGAGAGCAGTGGCTTTATCGAGTCCACCACAGACTTGTCCTGCTGGGCTCAGGTGATCCTCTGCCTCAGCCTTCCAAGTGATTGGAACCACAGGGGTGAGCCACCATGCCCAGCTAATTTTTAAAAAAAATTATTGTAGAGACGAGGTCTCACCAAGTTGCCCAGTCTTGTCTTGAATCACTGGACTCAGGAAATCCTCTCACTTTCGCCACCCACAGTGCTAGCATTAGAGGAGTGAGCCACTGTGCCCAATATATTTGTTGTCCACTCTCACTTCATCGATGGGAACAGCTGCTCTGGGGCCAGGTAGGGGAGCCTAAGTAAGAGAGAGACCGGGGATGTCAGAGGATAGGAAGGGAGGATCATTGAGGCTGACACCCACCATGGAAAGTTCTTGTCTCTGACAGTCCAGGACTTACTTCCCTGTGCGTTCTTTTGGTCATTTCCCCTGCTGAGCTCATCCTCTCAGTCTGGACACAACACCCTTGTCCCTGTCCTGGTTGTGCCCACCCCACACCCTTCTTAACCCTTGACCTTGACTGATGCTGCCAGCACCCACTCTGCACCTGCAGGACTTCTGGGGTCTTCTCAGGTAATGGAGGGCTCCAAGATAGGGTCAGAACAGTGCATGGGTGGTCTTGGCTCTAACATGCTGCTCAGCTCCTGGCCAGGTCTGGGCTAACTTCATCTGGGAAAGGGTGGGTCTGTGCTGTGCTGGGGTGTTGACAATCCACCTGCCCTGAGCCTGCATAGCTGAAGCCCCCTTTAGAAGGAATCACAGAGTGGAGGGGCTTACCATGAAGGCAGAGCTGTCAGAAGAACCGTGACCTGGAGGACAGAGACAAAAGTTAGCACCAAGGTATGCGGAGAGCCTGGGCCCCTCCTCCCGGAGGGCTTAGGGGACCTCAGCTCTCAGAGAATCAAGGGAGAGGGAGTTTCCTCCAGGTATGGACTCTGGAGACATTTTAGTATCCAAGTGAGCAACTGAGGCCGAGGAGGTGACCTATCACTCAGAGCCCACAGGTCAGGGCAGACCTGGCCAGTTGGTGTCCCATGTGCTGATGTTTTATGAGGCTCTTCCTGGAAGCCTCAGGGAAAGGATCAGAGACCCCAGGGTGGTGAATGGCCAGAGTGGATACTGTGGAGCAGGTCGAAGATCTCCCAGCCACACTGGGGCTGAAGGGGTACTCACTGGGAGTGGAATTTGGGGACTGATGCTCCCTGAGGTCATACTGGTCACTGACCCTAGGAAAGGTCAGGTATATTTGTGAGGGGTGCAGAGAAAAAACACAACTTTGAAGTTAGAACACAGGTCAAGGAGGGGACCCCTTTTTCCGAGGAGGTGTGTGGAGACCTTTCCTCATCAGTTGCAGAGGCCCAGGTGAGGGGAACTAAGGAAAGGCCTTAAGAAGCCACTTCTGTTTTGGCCAGAGGGGAATGACCATAGGGAGATGCCAGGCCATAAGAAGGTTTACTCAGGGATCTAGAAAAGGGACCGAGGACCCAGAAAGGAATCAGACCATGAGGATTTGACTGAATGTAAGGGTCAAGGCCTTGGGAGGAAGGGCAGGACAGGAGTGTGTGCAGGATACTGGGGGAGGAGAAAGCATGCATCTTGAATTTTCACTGAACTCAGTGTCCCTGCTGTGGCCAGAGCCTCAGCTCAGGCCTGAAGATGCTGAATTGTGACAATGGCCTTGTTTTCTCTCTCCACCTGCTTTGGCAAGAGATATAAAGGACATTCCAGGACATGCTGTCCTTGCGGGGCCCAGGTTCTCCTGTTTCATACCTCAGGGTCTATGGTTACCACCTTAACCCCGGGGCCTGCTAACCTCACCCAGCCTTTCCAGATTCTTCCACTCTCCACTGTGGACCGTGGCCAGGACCATTTCTCTGCCTGGAGGTACTCTTGACTGAGCACTTCTCAACTCTAGGCAGTTGGAGGTTTGCTGTGTGAGGCAACTAGGACAACACTCAGGGGGGTCCTTAATTGTCCCTAATTTATAGAGAAGGAAGCTGTTGAGGAAGCCCAGGGTCAGCAGCTGGTGCGGGAGGAGTCACGGAAAGAAAGGGGAGGATCTGTGGGGATTTGGGAGACCAAGGAGAGCCTGGCCCAGAATACAGCACGGGGGACTTCTTTCTCCTGGCCTAGGGTCAGCCTGCGGAATGGAATGAGGATGGAGAAAAGCCTGGTACCTTCCAGTCTTCTTGATGAGTAGGAAATACCCCAGGACGACCACCAGAATCACCCCAACCAGGACCCCGATCACGATGCCGGCAACGGCACCCGCAGGGAGGCCTGAAGTGCTCTCTTGAGCTGAAAGGAGAAGAGAAAGTGGTTGAAGCCCCAAGTCTATTCCAGGGGAAACTGTAATAGGCTGAAAAGAGGCCATTTTGGTAATTTTAGAACAATCAAAAAACAGAGCAGTTTTAAAAGACTTAACTTGTGTTCTTACTTGGATGGATTTCGAGTCTATCATACTCGGTGATCCATCACTGAAACAAAGAACAGAATACCTCATGTTCTCACTTATAAGCAGACCCTGAACATTTACCATAATATTACAAGAAAAGGATTGACAGTAGTGGGATACTGCAGGGTGGGTTTCGGGGGTAGGGCACAACATCAATAAGGGTACCTGATCTCAAGCCAGGTAAAGTGGGGACCGAAGAGAGGTCCAAGCTTTGATGAATGATGTATGGTGATCACTTGTATATCTAATCCTGAATTGTACCTCACATCTTTAAAATAAAAAATAAAAAAAAAACTTTTCTTTGTAATTGAGTCAGGCTAAATGTAAAAGCAGCTCGAAGTTAAAAGTGCGCATTCTTTCTCTCCCCAGCCCCCTCACTGTCCTCTCCCCTGCTTTCTCTCCTGCTATGGCCTTGCTTGACTGGTTGAAAGGACATAAGGTGGAGTGAATACACCCAATGATCAGCCATTTTAACATAGTTTAGATCTGTCATGTTTTTCTAACAGTTCACTTTTATTTACCCCCCAATCAGTAGTCAGGGACAGAACCAGTCCCTCAGAGGTAGCTATTGATAATTGTTTTAAACCCCCTCCCCAGCTTGTTTTGTAAACCAGTTAACCTAATCAGCCTTTTGTGACCTTCATGACACAGATCCCATCAACATGGCAGCAGTCATGTTACAAGCTCACACATCTTCCCTGCAGTCTCACCTGACATCAGTACCCGCGTTGACCTATCCTCTGTGATGATGTGGAGCAGACCACCACCCAATCATCTTAACTACCTGCTCCCATTAAAGAGAAAGTTTTTTTTTTGAGTTGGAGTCTCACTCTGTCGCCCAGACTGGAGTGCAGTGGCTGCTCCCGGCCACCGCAGCCTCGACCTGCTGGGCTCCGGCGATCCTTCCACCTCAGCCTTCCAAGTAGCCGGAATTACAGGCGCGCGCTACTATGCCCGGATAATTTTTTTTTTGATTATTGTAGA
>CAUYQG010034602.1:0-12685 GCA_963574415.1 Tarsius wallacei | reverse complement strand
TTGGCCATTCTAATAGGTATTTAGTGGTACCAGATTGTTGTTTTAGTTTGCGTTTCTCTGATGACCTAGGGTATGGAGAATTTTTTCACACGCTTATTTTCCACCTGTACATCTTCTTTGGGGAGGTATCTGTCAAATCTTTGGCCTATTTTAAATCAGGTTGTCTTCCTATCATTGAGTTTTAAGAGGTCTTTGTATAGGTTGACTGACAGTTCTCTATCAGATATGTATTTGGCAAGTATTTTTTCTCCCAGGCTGTGGCTTATCTTTTCATTATCTTGACAGTGGGTCTCGTGGTGAATTAAATTTAATTTTAATAAAATACAGCTATTTTTCTTTTTCATGCGTCAGGTGTTGGTGTTGCAGCTAAAAGCCAAACCCAAGATCATTTAGATTTTCTCCTTCGTGATCTTCCAAGAGTTTTATAGTTTTGTGTTTTATATTTAGTTCTGTGATCCCTGTTGAGCTCATTTTGTGACGGGTATGGTCTGTGCCCGTTTTCTTTTCTTTTTCTTTTGTTCTTTGCTTGTGGATATTCAGTTGTTCCAGCATCATTTTTTGAAAAGGCTATCTCTCCTCCCTTTGTTTAGTTATTTGATTTCTTTCATCAGTTTTGCAGTTATCCTCATATAGAGACATCAGTAACAGCAGTAAAAGAAGATAGCTGGTGAGCGGTGATACCCTAAAGCCCACTGGGGACTTCTTGGCTGCACCTTTGCTTCCTTGGCTTCTGCTTGAGCCTGGTTCTCCAACTCGACCTAGGGAGCTATTATAGATTTAAGGAGTTATTGCTTTTTCTGCTTAAGCTAATCCGGATTGGTGTGTCTGTTTCTGCTCCAACCAAGAACTCTGACTAGAACTACTATATTATTAGATGCCTTCAATGATGATGAAGGTGGTGATTTTTCTCTTGATCATTTAAAATTAAATGCCTCACTTATTAACTGGGTACTGCACTGACAACATAAAAGTCTTCTTTTATAAATAAAATTCTGATGACATTTTTTGATTTTAAAATACTTTTCTAAAAATAGCTAAGAATTTTGTCACCCAAAGTCCTTCCCTTTCTAGTCTACCAAAAAAAAAAAAAAAAATCAATAGGGGCATTCTTATAAGTTCTATGAAAGAAAGAGCCTGAGATATTTTAAGAAGTCACATATCGCTGAGTTGAAAGAAAATATTCAAGGCTTTTGAGGCCCTTGTCAAATTATTTACCTTCATTTTTAGATGTAGCAGCAGAAGTATTGAAATAAACAAATGTTCATTTGGAAGATTACAGATAGTGAATATTAATTTCTGCATATATCAACATATAACAGAGCTTTGTAATTATAGTTAATGGATTTCATAATTGCTAGGGACCTAAGGAAAAGGATAGATGTAAAGGATGCTAGAAAGCCAAGGAAGATAAATATTTGTTGGGATGGAGATGTATAACCCATGCATGAAAGTGTTCTAATTTAGGAGAACACAAAAACACAGCACATGGTCCCTTCTGTGAACTGTGAACCATAAGAATAAAGTAAAAGCCACAACTTTTACCAGAAGACAATTGCCAGGAGGCCTCAATTGGACTAGTGAGAATCAGAACTTTTTCTATTAAGCTAGGTTGTGAGTCTACCAATTATTAGAAATCAACTGATACTGCCTCAAAAAGGCTGAGGGGGAGTTGGAGCAGTATGAATGACCTTCTAAAGAGAAGAGAAAGGGAATGGCACTAGAGAGCTCTGGTCTTGGATTTGAACCACCTCT
Organism: Tarsius wallacei; assembly: GCA_963574415.1. Taxonomy (NCBI): domain Eukaryota; kingdom Metazoa; phylum Chordata; class Mammalia; order Primates; family Tarsiidae; genus Tarsius; species Tarsius wallacei. The sequence goes on along the minus strand of CAUYQG010034602.1, from coordinate 10,933 downwards.
GGACACAATCTTCTTATACAGATGACAACTTGGGACCGAATTCAACCTTTTGTGAATGGTTGCTAGAGATGGGAGAGCCAGCAGCTGCCAAGTCATAATTCAAGGTTAATTACTGAGCATTCTTTCCATCACATATAATGTCCAACTCAAGAAGAAAAGCCTGAACTATAAGACAATATTGTTCTGGTACCATGAGCGTGAAAATAAGCATTTAGTACTACTTGTTTCTTCTCTAGTCATTGAAGGTACATAAACAGAACTTGTTTTCTTTGTTTAAAGAGACTGATGTTAAGAGTGCAGAATTTGATTGGCCAATGAGGACAGGTTAAAAAGTGGAAAAAAATAACCCTTTTCCATTTATTTCTCTAGTTAAACTTCATCAGAAACAAACAAACAAAACAGTGGTTACCACCCTACCACATACATTTCTCGACATAGTATTCACACAATGTAAAGATCTCACCTCTTTTCCGTCTTTCCAATGAGTAAGAGGCAATGTCTTATGGTGGGAAGAATACTTGATTAGAAAATGGGAATCTGTGCTCCTGCATCGCTCTGTCCCATACTAACTAAAGGACACAGGTAAGTCTACTTCTTTCTCTCAACTGTCGTTTACACATTTTAAGGTGAGAGTTTTGTTTGTTTGTTTGTTTTGTTTTGCTTTTCAAAATGACTCCTAATGTCCGACTTCCCTTATGGAAGATATCAAAGAATCTTCTCATATGTTCTTTTTTTTTTTTTTTTGCATATCGCCTGTCACTAGACGATTACCTTCATGAAGTTGGAAATTGTGTCTATTTTCTTCATCCCAGATATTCAGAAACTTTTACCTAGTGATATAGGAGGCACTCAAATTGTATTACGTGAATGGATTAAAGAGTGAAGAAGTATGATCTAGGATGTGAATACATTTGTGTATGTATTCATATAAGTATATATACAGATATTCTTCTCACTGTCTTTAAATAATAATTAACAGTAATTTTATCTTATTTGGGCTCTTCCAGAAGCTGACTCTGAAACATAAATTTGAATTCAAGTAATTCATTTGGAATGTGAGCCCAGGGCCAAAGTAAGATGGGAGAAAAAGACGTGCCTGAAGTGTTACCAAGACAGTAACCATTGTCTTGGATAATTGCAGCTGGACCCAGTCGGGAAGGCACGAAAACAGTGTGGACCATGCACCTAGAGTTATCCCATCTAAGAAGCAAGGGAGCTGGGGTACAAGTACCCAATCAGTCATTGGTCAAGGGATGAATAACCTTGGTGACCACAGAATGTCTCCTTAGGTGAGGAGATGCAGGTGCTAGCAACTGGAAGATAGGGCACCATGCACTGATACGGCCAAAGGTTTTAAATCCATTACAGCCCCAGAACGTTACTAATAATCTCTTTCATGCATTTCCAATGGAAACCTGCCGTAGCAAATATTTCCCTATAATACAATTTCCCATTTGTTTATCCTTATCCCTCACTGACCTATGCATTTTTTGAAGAAAGAGAACATGGTTTTCAAGACTCTTCCCTCAATACCTCACCCAGCATCTCATACATAGATCTGTGGAGTGAATAATGAATCTATAATAAAGGCATAATACTACTAATTTTATAAGACTGCATGCAAACCAAATCAGATAATGGAGATGAAAGTGCATTGAGAAGTATAAAGTGCTATTCACAGATAAAAATAACAGAGAAAATTGAATGCCATGACTAAGCTAATCATACAAGATATGAGACTTTCATCTTATATCATACCAAAACATCTTCTTTACTGGCCTTTAACATATGCAAAGTGCTGTGGGATAGAATTCAAAGGAAATAAAGACCAAGATGCAACCAGATGTAAACATGCTTGAGAAAAGGACGCAAAGAGTGAGGAGGCAATGGGAGGTTTCTGCCTGATGCAATCTTTCTGATTGAGAAATATAGGAAAATCAGGAACTCATAAAATTATATTTCTAAATAGGACTAGATAGTGAACTAGAATAGAAGTCGGGAAGAGACATTCCTCCCATGTCTCTCTGTCCAGTGGCCACTACAGCCACAGCCTCTCTGACATATCCTACCAACTATGCTAATTGTAACATGGTAGCCCCAAAGCTGAGAGGACTTGTGCATAATGTTCTTTATTTATTCCAAAGTCGCCCTGAGGTGCAGCAGGGAAAGACACTGGTTATCAGAACTTACAGGAGCCACTGATGGCAGCTGATCAGTGAAGAAAGAATATGCACCTCAATTGCCCCGTTAAGAAGTGGGTAAAAGATATGAATAGACTCTTCTCAAAAGAAGATATACGGGCAGCCAACAGACACATGAAAAAGTACTCAACCTCACTCATCATCAGAGAATTGCAAATCAAAACCACTTGAGATACCACCTAACCCCAGTAAGAATGGCCATCGCTAATAAAACAAACAGCGACAGATGCTGGCGAGGATGTGGATAGAAAAGAATGCTTTTACACTGCTGGTGGGAATGCAAACTAGTGCAACCTCTTTGGAAGGCAGTGTGGCGATTTCTGAAAGAACTAGAAATTGGCCTTCCAGATGATCCAGCAATCCCCCTACTGGGAATATACCCAGAGGAACCCAGATAATTCTACAAAAAAGATACCTGCACATGCATGTTTGTTGCAGCTCTATTCACAATGGCAAAAACATGGAACCAACCATGCTGCCCATTGAAGCTGGCATGGATTAAAAAAATGTGGTCCATAGACACAATGGAATGTTATGCAGCCATAAAGAAGGACAAACATATGGACTTTGCAGCAACTTGAATGGATTTAGAGTCTATCACACTCAGTGATCTATCACAGAAACAAAGAACAGTACCATATGTTCTCTCTCATAAGTGGACCTTGAACAATTATCATAATACTATAATAAAGGGATTGGCAGTAGTGGGAAACTGCCAGGGGAGTGGGGGTGGGATTGGCAGTTGAGGGAAATTTCCAGGGGAGGGAGGGGCACACCTCATCAACAAGGGTACCTGCATAATGAACATTTATACGCCTAACCCTGAATTGTACCCTACATCTTTAAAATAAAAAGACAAAAAAAAAAAAAAGAAAAACAGAATCTGCACCTCAGGGCAGTACAGCAAATAGTTTTATAGGCAATCAAGTCAATTAATTAATTTGCCGTGCATTGCTTACAATTACATTTTTATCTGCGGCATTTTCTTTAAACCACCACTCTTCCAATTTTAGAATGGCAAGAATAAAATAAATTATGGTGCTAAGTGAACCTATAGCTCTGGGTGCCGTTTTAATTCTTAGCAAGCTTATTTACAAAACCAAAGACCAAGAACAAGGCCAATGTTGTCCTCGGGGATATGAAAAACAGCATTTCCCAGGTTTTTAGACTGCCACGAATAGAATTCTTTTCATTTCCACCCCAGATTTAAGAAATCCCTCTATCCTTTGTACACAGACATGCTAGAAACTGATTGCAAATGGTAGAAGAACATTCCGTCAGTCTTATAAGTAACAGTTTGTGGTACTGAGAGACAGCTGGCTTGGGGACACGATGGATGGTATTTTTACATGACGTGTGAAGAATCCTTAAAGTCTGGTTCTCTTAGACCAATAACCAGACTTCTTCAGTTGTTTCTTGTGCTTGCGTCAACCCTTGACCCATGCAAGGCAGACTTAGTGCCCAAAGTCTACCTCCAACACCTAGCTTTTGGCATGGGGATGAACTCCTATGCTTAACTCTTTAGTTCCTGTTAGAAGATTTTGATACCAGTGCCACTTCACCCTTCCTGCAACATTTGCACATTAATCAAGGCCGTCCGGATTGGTCCAACCGAGTTTCACTAACTGGGACTTTCAGAGAGGGGTTAAGTCCTCAATCCTTTTGTTTCCAGGATGTCCCTAAGTTTCTCATATAAATTTTCTACAAAGCCCCATTCAGCAGAATTTCATAGTTCTCATCATTGTTGTGAAGTAACTGTCAGAATATTGATGCTTTTCCCCTACATCTGGCTTCTTTCTGATCCTCCCTCAGGGAGCAGCCTCTGACCAAGGCTGGTCTCTGCAGGACAGTCATATTCCCTGTAAGGAGTCAGAGAGGGCAGGTAAATGAGCAGAGCTGAGAACAGCATGGTTGGCACCCTTATTGTAAACACCGAACGGCAATTTAATTAATTGACTTGCTTGCTTATAAAACTGTGTGCTGTACTGCCCTGAGGTGCAGACACTTTCTTCACTGATCAGCTGCCATCAGTGACTCCAGTACGTTCTAATAAACCAATGTCTTTGCCTGCTGTACCTCGGGGTGACTTCTTTCGAATAGATAAAGAACATTATGCACAAGCCCTCTGAGATTTGGGACTACTGTGTTACAATTAGCATAGTTGGCAGGATATTTCAGAAAAGCCCTGGTTGTAGGGGCCACTGGACAGACAGAGGTGGGAGAAATGTCACTGGGGAACAACATCTCAGGATCAGCCACTGGTACAATGTGGTTCAAAGATGCCAGCTTGGTCCATAGCTTGGGGCTGCCGTGTATGAGGATGCCCTGAAAACACCAGCCAGACTGCTGGGATTGTTATAGCAGCTGATGAGAGGAGACAATTCCAGAAGAATGAAGATAGCTGTGCAACCAAGTGGCTGTGGCATGGCCCCTGCTTTGTATTCTTTGAGTGGCTACCAAATAGGAGACAGCCACTATGAGCCAGGTACAGAAAATGTAGGAAGAATTAAGGTTGGAAAGAGATGCTCAGTTGTCTCAGGCAGAAAGCAGAATATCTGTGCTACCCCCACTGGTAGATGGGACAGCACAGAAAGGCACAGGCAATAATAACAAACCTGGGAGAAACAGATTTGATTAGGCAGAAACAGGAAGTACAAAAAGTGAAAAAGAACCCAAATGTTCGGAGGGTTCCATAAAGGTAACTAACCAGTAAATGTGGATGGATTTAATTAAGGCATGGGTGGATTCTAACAAGATAGATTTAAATAAGCAACCAGATGCGGTGTTCGTAGGATTATGAAACAACTACCCGAAGAAAAGCACTACCAACCTATCCTCGAAAAGAGGGCTGAGGTCTGAGTACTAGAATGGACCCCCAGTAAAAAGGAGGTTCCCCCCAGAGAAAGAGTGAGCCGGCAGGCAGTCACAGGGCAGAACTGGAGTGTGCAGGGTCCCTAGAGGCTGGTCCTTGTCAGTGCCACCTTTCTTATGGCCACAGTGCAGGCAGCACTCAGAGGAAGGCCCAAGTTGGATCACACACCAAGGCCTGGTTTACCGCTGGAATCTTTTTGCTGTTGGCGAGCACTTTCCTTTGAGTTGATATTCTTGCAGATCGTCAAGACCCATTTGCGTTCACCTGGGAAGGAAGACCATGAATGTTCATGATGCTGCCGACAGAGTATTTTCACAGCCCTGCATTATGTCATGACGTGGTCACTCAAGATTCGAAAACTTGGAGGCAGCTTGCATTGATGTCTCTGTTTCAGTGTATAGATGATGCCATGCTCACTTCTATTCTCTTCAGACCTGAAGCAGGCAACACCCCCAGCTGATTGAATATTTTCAAGGAAAAGGATCATCAGCTGTTATTGACAATATCCAGATTCCCACCCCCTAACATTGCCCAAACAGCTGCAGGAATCTGGGGGCCTTGGGGGGGGTATTGGAGGGCATTTGTCCCACATTCAACACAAATAGTTATTACCCTCTCACCCATTAGAGAGGGAATACCACCAGTCCCAGAAGAGGCTTGGTATAAGGACGGATCATGTCAGGGGCAAACCCCTGGGGGTGTCCCACTTGGACTGCACAGAGGAGGCCAACAGGCAATCAGTACTGCCAAAAGTGCTGTGAGTGCCATCCAGGCATTGGGCATTCTAAACCAATCCCTTCCCTGTGAATTGCATGTAAATATTACCCAGGAGGGATCTGTTTGAGGGCTTTGGCAGTGGCAGGGGGGATCTTGACTTCCCATTGGCTTTTGACGGCTTTTGATGGCAGACCTGGAAAGGCACTGATACTTGCCACAGCCCCATTGAACTGCAGGTCAATGCAGTGTGTTCGGCTCTCTTGACAACGGAGCTAATGAGCAGACAAGCCCCAGTAACTGTGTGCACCACTCTGCCCATAGCATGATGAATCCATCACCTCTTGCATGGGCCCCACAGTTCAGCTACGCAGACGACGACACTGACCAAACGGCAAACGTGTCTCCAGCAGCGTAGCAAGCTCTCCACAAGTCAGGAACGACAGCAGCTCCTAGGGCAAATAACACTCATCAATGCGGGTAAGCAACTAGCAAAGCAAAGTTATTGCCCCATTAGGGAGGAAATACCATCAGTAGAGGCTTGGTACATGAACCGATCATGCCAGGGGCAATCCTCCCCCATCCCCCATTGGCAAGGCATTACATACCAGCCAAACACAGACTACCTGGATGGAAGACAGGACTGGGCACAGCAGTCAGTGGGCAGAGTTGCAGGCAGTGTGGTTGGTGATATCCAAAGAGATATCCACTGACAATTTGCACTGATAGCTGGGTGATGCTCATAGGACTGACCCTGTGGATACCACAGTGGTGCCAGCAGCAATGGACAATTGTGAACAAGCCCCTGTGGGACCAAGATATGTTGCAACGGTCACTGCAAAAGTGAACAACCCGACTGCATGAAGCAGTCTAGACTCTCAATGAGAGATCCCATGCTGGACAGCCAGCACCTGCAGACATACTGACACAACTGTGGGTAGCGCCCCAAGGATGTACATCTGAATGCAAGCATCATCATTGCGACCAAGCTGGGGAAGTGAGAATAATAAGATATAGTCCCGGGAAAGAATGCTATCGTTGGCCCTGGGAAGTTTAATCTGAACTCTGTTGGAGCTCCCTGGGGAGAGAAGATAGATCATGATTTAGATATTCGTTCTAAGGTTATGAGAAAATGGACAAATACTGTGAAGCGTAATAATCCTGGCTCTCAAATACTGTGTGTGGGATGGGCTAGGATGGTTAGCAGCTGTAGAGACAGAGATTAAAGGTTATATCCTGATGTGCACTGAGCACCTTAATGGCACCGTTAATGAAACGGCCTGGGAAGAAGACTGGACTCCTGAATACCTGTGAAATACCAGTAAGTCACTGGGGGAAAGACCAGTATGCTGTTGGGGCATTTGGGGGAAAATATCAGTGTGTCATTGAATACACGGTATAAGAATGCAATGTTTGACTCGTGTATCCACCTCAGGACACTTGCAATGTTATGTGAAGATTATGAGGACGGAAAAAGTCAATATAGGGGTGGAGTGTGGCGTCTTGTCCAGACATGGTCTGTTTCCCTTCCCCTTCCCTCGGAGGTAATCTCTGGCCAAGGTTGGTCTCTGAGGGATATGCCTATTCCCAATAATGAGTTATGGAAAGCAAGCAAAGATGAAAGCAATGTGGTTGCTGCATGTAATCAATATCATTGTAAATACGGGAGAGAAATTTGATTAACTGACTTGCTTGCCTACAAAATTTTTTGCTGTACTACCCCAAGGCATGGATTCTTTCTTCACCGGTTGGCTGCCGTTGGTGACTCCATAAATTCTAATAAACCAATGTCTCCCCTGCTGGACCTCCAGGTGACTTCTTTGGAATAAAGAATCATGTGCAAGCCCTCTCAGACTGGGGTTGCTGTGTTACAATGATGAACAAGGACACATCCCTAGATAACTCGGGTACTAGTTTAATCAAAATCCAGTTGTCTCTTTCCACCAGGAACAGTACATTATTACCCGTGCGTATTTTAGGAAACTTTCTAGGGATTCATCCGGAGCAACAGGTATCATCTCTAAAAACAGAAATCAGTAGAATTTCCAAAAAATGGCTGCCTTATAAAAAAATGCTACTCTTCACTGATTATATCATCATACATGCTATATGCACACACATACATACATTCATATTCATACACATTTATTTCATACACATACATATATTCATCATAATAATGTGTTATAGTTATTTTGTTGTTTTGCTTTAAAGATGTGGGGTATAGTTCAGAATTGGGCATCCAAGTGGTCATCATATTGGTAAAATTTGAGCCTCCCTTCGGTCCCCGCTTCACCTGATTTGAGATCAGGTACCCTTAATGATGTTATGTGCCACCCCTCCCTCCCCTGGCAGTGTCCTGCTACCGCCAATCCCTTTCTTATTGTATTATGGTAAATGTTCGGGGTCCGCTTATGAATGAGAACATGTGGTACTCTGTTCTTTGTTCCTATAATAGATCACTGAGTATGATAGAATCCAAATACATTGTCATTGGTGCAAAGTCCATAATTTTGATCTTCTTTAAGGCTGTGTAATATTCCACTGTGTATATGTACCACTTTTTTTAAAAATCCAGTCCAGTTTCGATGGGCAGCATAGTTGGTTCCATGTTTTTGCTACTGTGAATAGTGCTGCAATAAACATGCATGTGCAGGTGTGACTTTGTAGAATGACAAGTTCCTCTTTTAGGAATTGACACATTGTTTTCCATAGAGGTTGGACTAATTTGCATCCTGACCAATAGCGTAGAAGCGCTCCCTTTTCTCTGCATCCTTGCCAGCATCTGTTGTTTTTGCTTTACTCATGATGGCCATTCTTACTGGAGTCAATGTGATTTTGATTTGCATTTCCCTGGTGATTAGTAAGACTGAGCATTTTTTCATGTGTCTGACGGCTGCTCACACATCTTCTTTTGAGAAGTGTCTATTCATGTCTTTTGCCTCCTTTCTAATGGGGCTGCTTGTTTTTTGTTTTTTCCTTTGCCAGGTTTAAGTTCCTTGTAGATCTTGGATGTTAGGCATTTGTCAGATATGCAGATGGCAAATATTTTTTTCCATTCTGTGGGCTGTCTCCCCACTGTCTTGATGATTTCTTTTGGTTTGAAGAAGATTTTCAGTTTGATAAGTTTCCACTTATCTATCTTATCTCTTATGGTATGGGCTTTTAGGGTTTTGATCAGGAATTTGTTGTCTATTCTGATTTCCCATAAGGGTGTCTCCTGTGTTTTCTTAGATTCTTAATGTTTGAGGTTTTACAGTTAGGTCTTTGATCTATTTGGAGTTGATTTTCTTGTACGGTGATACGTCAGGAACCTATCTCATTCTTCTGCACGTGGTCAGACAGTTTTCCCAGCACCATTTACTGGATAGGTTCTCTTCTCCCTGGTGGTTGTTGTTGGAGGCTTTGTCAAAAATGAGTTGATTGAGAAATTGAGGTTTTGCTTCCGGAATCTCTATTCTGTTCCATCGCTCCATATGGAACATATTCTTCTTGTACCAATACCAGGTTGTTTTGATTATTGTAGCCTTATAACAAAGTTTAAAGTCTAGAGGTATGATATCTCCTTCTTTGTTTCTTTTGCTTAGAATTGCTTTGGCTATTCCTGGTTGTTTTTGTTTCCATATGAATTTCTGTATTATTTTTTCCAGGTCTGAGAAGAATGATGTTGGTAATTTAATGGGTATTTTGTTGAGATTCCAGAAGCAAAACCTCAATTTCTCAACCAACTCATCTTTGACAAAGCCTCCACCACTTACCACTGGGGAGAATGTTGCTGGTAATTTGATGGGTATTGCATTGAATCTGTAGATTGTCTTTGGCAGAATGGACATTTTAACAATGTTTATTCTTCCAATCCGTGAGCATTGAATATTTTTCCATTTGTTTTGTCATCTTTGATTTCTTTGAGCGGTGTTTTGTAGTTTTCATTGTAAAGATCTTTCACGTCTGGTCAGCAAGATGCTGAGGTCTTTCTTTCTTTCCTTCCTCCCTCCCTCCCTCCCTCCCTTCCTTCCTTTCTTTCCTTCTTTCTTTCTTCCTATTGTGAATGGGATTGTGTTTTTTGTTTGGTTTCCTGCCTCTCTGTTGTTGGCGTGTAAGAATGTGATTGTCTTTTGAACATTCATTTTGTATCTGAGATTTTCCAAAACTCTTTGTCAGTGCAAGGAAATTTTTGACAGATGCTCTTGGATTTTCCTATTTGGATACCCCTGATCTTTTTTTCTTGTCTGATTGTTTCAGTTAGAACTTCTAACACTGTGTTGATAGCAGGAGGGGTGAGAGTAAGCAGCCTTGTCTTGTTCTGGTTTTCAGGGGAAATGCTTCCAGTTTCTGTCCACTTAGCAATATGTTGGCTGTGGGTTTGTCATAGATTGCTCTTACTATTTTGAGGTATGTTCCCTCTATGCCTAGGTGTTCAAGGGATTTTTATCAATAAGAGATGCTGGACTTTATTGAAAGCTTTTTCCGCATCTAATGATGTAATTATATGGTTCTTGCTTTTGCATCTGTTGATGTATTTAATTACAATTATGGTCTTGCAGATGTTGAACCAGCCCTGCATCCTGGGGGTGAAGACTACTTGGTCATGGTGGATGATTTTTGAGACGTGTTGTTGGATCTGATTTGCTAGAATTTTGTTGAGTATTTTTGCATCTATGTTCATCAGTGATATTAGCCTGTAGTTCTCTTTCTTAGTTGGATCTTTACCCCATGTGGCTATCAGTGTGATGTTAGTTTCATAAAATGATTTGAGAAACATTCTATCTTTATCAATTACCTGGAATACTTTCAATAGGATTAGTATTAGCTCCTCTTTGCATGTTTTGTAGAATTCTTCTGGAAATCTGTCTGGTCCAGGGCTTTTTTTTTTTTTCTTAGATAGTTTTCTTATGACAGAGTCAATCTCCTGGGTTGCTATTGGTCTATTTGGGATCTCAATTTCTCCTTGTTTCAACCTTGGGAGGTTGTGTCAGAAATTCCTCCATTTCATCTAGGTTGTTGAGTTTGTTTCCATACAGGTGTGCATAGTAATCGCTGATAATAATTTTTATGTCTTCAGGGTCAGTTGTGACTTGATCTTTTGCATTTCTGACTGTGTTCATTTGGGTTCTCTCTCTCTCTCTCTCTCTCTCTCTCTCTCTCT
>CAUYQG010034594.1:0-13755 GCA_963574415.1 Tarsius wallacei | reverse complement strand
CCGCGGGTTCGAGACCCGCCTGGGCAGGCGAAACCTCATCTCTACAATAAATCAAAAAAATTAGCCGGGCGTGGTAGCGCGCGCCTGTAATTCCGGCTACTTGGAAGGCTGAGGCGGAAGGATCACCGGAGCCCAGCAGGTCGAGGCTGCGGTGGCCGGGAGCGGCCACTGCACTCCAGTCTGGGCGATCGAGTGGGACTCCAACTCAAAAAAAAAAAAAAAAAGAAAAAGAAATCCACGATGAAAGCAGCTAATTCTTTTTTAACCCTTTTTTTTGAAAATTGTGAACTATAACATGTACAAAATGCAAATATATGTAGGACCAATTACTAAATGAGTATCTATGCGAACATCATTCATGAGGAAGTAGAATATTGCCAGTATTTCAAAAGCCTCCTTCCCCAAAATGCATGCTCCTCTCAATAACTTAGAGGTAATCATTACCTGATTTTTCTTTAGTTTTACGACCTACTTTTATATTCTTAAACCATATAAGTTTAAAGTTTTTCCTGTTTTTGAACTTAATCAATGTATGTTTTGTCCTGTTTCTTTTACTTCTTTATTACATTCTTCCAGGTTACTGCATTTATCTCTAGTTAATTTTTATTATAATATAGAATTCCCTTGCATAGATATTCCAAAATTTATACATCCACTCAGTGATCGAACATTTGGGTTGTTTAAACTTTTTAGCTGTTATTTAGCTGTCAGTGCCATTATGGACATTGTAGTACAGGGCTTCTGATGCATATGCATATGAGTTTATACCTAGGAATATAATTGCTGGGTCAAAGGATGCGTATTTTCAAATGCATTAGGTAGTCATCAAACTGTTTTCCTAAGTTGTCATTTCAGTTGGTACACTCGCTAGCAGCATATGAGTGCTCTGTTGCTTCACATCTTTGCCACCAACTAGTATTATCAGACCTCTGTTGCCAGTATGTTGGGTGCATAGTAGATTCTCAACGTGGTCTTAATTGACTTTTGTCTAATTACTGAAGTGGTTGGGTTCTTTTTTATATGATGATTGGCTAGTTGGATTTTTGTTTTAGTGATATTCTTGTTCAGGTTGTCCTCTACTTTTTGATAGGGGTGTCCATTTAAATTGAGCTACAGATGGAAATTAGAGCGTAAAGTGAAATCTAATTTTTATTGTATCTAATGAGGATACATACATGCCTGTGTTTTTAGTAATTTTGTTTCTTTTAATTGTAGAAACACCTATGCTTTTGCAAATTTTGAGAGTCACTGCATAGTCTCATATTGGTCATTAAAAAACTGAAGCATTCTTACCCCAATTGAAGATTGTTTTTAGAGATAATTCGTTCTTACCATAATTGAAGATTGTTTTTAGAGATAATTAATATTGTCTTATTTAGGTTAAATAAAACACCTTTGAAAGTTTAATTATAAGTGTCACTAGATTCATATTTAATATGTAAATCTTTAGCCTCTCTAGTTTTAAAAGCTTAAATTAACATGACTGATTATTGTCGAAAGCCATTGTTATTCCTGTCTCTTAACATAATTAATATGAATTGTGATATGAATTAATGAACTTACTAGATCTTAAGTTAAATACTTTTTATTACAGTAGTGTTACATATTTATGGTAGAATAGAGAAACAAAAGAATAAAGTAAAACTCACTCCTAGAATCACCTAAATCCTAAAATAGTGGCTATTTAATACTTGAGTAAATACGTCTTCAAACTTTCCAATATGCTTGTGTGCATAAGTTTGTATTTTTCATTAAAAAGGCATCCTGCTGCATATTTTATTGCATACTTTTAAAAAATTTAACATACTTACGGATTTTAATTTTTTAGTTTGTTTTCATTGTAACAAACATGCAGCAAGGGTTTGGTTCATTTTTAATGAAAAAAACAGGATCCAAACTGATGTTTGAAATTCCCACTTCTGGGATCTGAATTATAGTAACATGCTTAGAGACTGTCTGCAAGAAGTGTACAACAAAACACGCAAGCAGCACTGGTTATTGCAGTCATAGTTACATGAGTAACTCCTCCAGGTCCTTATGTTGCTATCAACAATCTCAAATTTTTTCAGTGGGAGCTGTTGAAATTCTGAATGAACAAATGAGCTCCTAGTCATAGTATTGTGTGAACATTTAAAGTTTTTAAAAAATTTTAAGTCTTGCATCCATTAATATATTCTGTTAAACTTTTATCATCCTTGTGTATTTACAGTTCTGAAATCTTGACTGCTGTGTGAGGAAAATATGCGCGCACGCACACACACACACACACACACACACACCCCAACTCTCAGTTCTGTAATCTTTTCACATTTGCTTTGTAGTAATCTAAATTACAGAGCTGCTGTTATCAAGAAAATACTCATATTTATAAACCAAATGTGAATTGCCTGATTGTATTTTAAACATTAACCACTTTCCATTTAGAAATCCTGGAATATAATATACAGCAGAAGCAGTCTCAGCTGCTGGAGATGCAAGTAGAGCTCAACAGTGTGAAAGACAGAGCAACAGAACTGCAGGAACAACTGAGTTCTGAGAAAATGGTGGTTGCTGAACTGAAGAGTGAGCTTGCGCAAACTAAATTGGAACTAGAAACAACACTCAAGGCACAGCATAAGCGCCTAAAGGAATTAGAGGCATTCAGGTGTGCCAAGCTTCCCTGTTACAAATGTGTATTAGTGAAGGAATTGGCATGATTTTGTCATAAACACTGTGCAAATATAAAAATACAGCATTATACCTCATATGAAACTATGTTATTTTAGGAAAAACTGTAGTGGAGAGAAAAAAACTGTAAATGTTTCTAAATTACGAATTCATGATTATATTGACATATTATCAACTGTGGCTTTAGTTCTATGTGAGACTTACAGAATTTATGATTTTGACATTTATTTTACCACTAACTAATTTGAATTGATATTTATGAGCTCAGTAGGATTTGTGGTTTAGTTATCTAAAATTTGCAGAATGTTTGAAGAGATAATACTTGTATAAAGAATATGTTGGTGTAAATACTGAGATATTCTGCTTGCCAAAGACACATTATGGGTATAATCATTTTTATGTTAAACATTGGTTATACTAACAGAAATACACATGGTAATTCCCATGTTCAGTAAAAGACAAGGGAAATTTGTGTTAATATTATAACAGCAAATTGCATGGTTGTTTGCAATGGTAAATAATAACTAACAGTTGTACTACTAGGAGCAGTTAAGAATCACAATCAAGAATCTTCCATCTTTACATGGTTTATATTTTCTTATTAGCTAGTTTAGTATATGCCTCAACTTTTCAGTGAAAACCTCTCTCTCTCTCTCTCTCTCTCTCTCTCTCATTATATTCTTGGTCAGCATGGTTTTATGAAAGCTCATTTGTCTCTCTGATGTAGATTGGAAGTTAAAGATAAGACAGATGAAGTGCATTTGCTTAATGATACACTAGCAAGTGAACAGAAAAAATCAAGAGAGCTCCAGTGGGCTTTAGAGAAAGAGAAAGCCAAATTGGGATGCAGCGAAGAACGCGATAAAGAAGAATTAGAGGTATTGTTATCTTTATGTTTATATGTCTTTAGACTTTCCTCCATGTAAAGTGTCAACCTTAGACTCTTTTGTAAACTCATAAGTTGTTCACTATATATTGAGTACTACGATAATGTAATCTAAACTGCCTTATGAGGAAATGCTAATAGTGTGATGATTTTTTTGTCTTGCTGCAACATGTTTTGGGGATATGAATTTATGAATTGGTGCACACACAATTTGATGAATAGGGCAGTCATGTCAGTTTAATGCAGAGGTAGTTTTGGTTCCTGTTTTCTCCTGGGGAAGGGTAGCAGGGGTTCTTTTCTGGAGACCTTGCTCCAGAAATTTAAGATTATTTAAAGTGAACACTGGGCTCTTCCAGAGAGACACACCCCAGCCTTGCAAGGCTTTCAGCTCAAGGAAGGTTATACTACATGCAGTGCTCACTTTAATGATAACCTCACTAGCTCTGAGATCTTCCAGTCACGTAATCCTAGTGCCCACTAACTTTATGCTAAAAAAAAAAAAAAAAAGTGTTGCCAGCTTTTTTGTCCTATTTTTTGTTTTTAAATGTCCACTATAGTTGCCTCCAGGCATAGTGAAGTCTCTACCCAGCAAGGATATGGTATCTCCCCAGGTACTAATTACTATTTTTAACCATTAAAATTTTGCATACATTCTGAGTTGTTGTCCCTAACTTTGCTTTCCCCATGAGCCCTATTATTTTTAGAATGGGATGCAAAACACAAGGTGTTTCAGGAACCCCTATCACATGATGTCATGAATGCTTATATGTATTTTTATACAAATGTATTAAAGTACATAGGAGTCTTATCAAAATATAAGATATCCTGGAACACATTTTTAGAGGTGGATAGTATTATAAGAAATATATTCTGTTTTGTATTACTTAGCCAGATAAGATTAATGTTTTAAAAGAAAAGTATTATTATCTTAACTCTCTTTTGCTTATATTCCTTGATTAAAATCAGTTGGCTGTCTAAACAATGAAAATGTAAGTTAATAAACTGGATAATGCTGTATCTTCTATTACCAAATACTACCAACTTAGTATTAATAAAGGCATGGTTGCATACTTATATAGTATTTTTAATAATAGTAACAAGTTCTTAAATTGGATTTTTCTCCTACAAGGATCTGAAATTTTCACTGGAGGGTCAGAAACAAAGAAATATTCAGCTAAATCTACTTTTGGAACAACAGAAACAACTACTAAACGAATCACAGCAAAAAGTAGAATCGCAAAGAATGCTGTATGATGCCCAGTTGTCAGAAGAACAAGGTCGGAACTTGGAGCTTCAAGTACTTCTTGAATCTGAGAAAGTTCGATTTCGGGAAATGAGTAGTACCTTAGACAGGGAGCGAAAATTACATGCGCAGCTGCAGAACAGTGATGAAAGTGGGCAGCCTCGACCACCCCTACCCTCTGAAGATATTCTTAAAGAGCTACAGAAACAGCTGGAGGAAAAACGCAGTCGCATAGTAGAGTTGTTAAATGAGACTGAGAAATATAAACTGGATTCTTTGCAAACAAGACAGCAAATGGAAAAAGACAGGCAAGTTCATAGGAAGACATTACAGACAGAACAAGAAGCCAACACTGAGGGACAGAAAAAAATGCATGAGCTCCAGTCCAAAGTAGAAGATCTTCAGCGCCAGCTGGAAGAGAAAAGGCAACAAGTTTATAAGTTAGACCTTGAAGGAAAACGACTGCAAGGAATTATGCAGGAATTCCAGAAGCAAGAACTAGAACGAGAAGAAAAACGAGAAAGTAGAAGAATTCTGTATGAGAATCTTAATGAGGTAAATTGACTCTTTCTTTTTAAAAGAAAAGAGTATACTGCAGCCCTCTTTGACCATTAAATTTTGATATTGGATTAAATTATCTAAGTAGCTGTATTCAAATCATTTGAAAATGAAATCTATAAAAATTTATTTGAAATATAAAGAATAATTGCATTCCTTTAAGAAAGAATGTGGTATATTGTTTGTTTATGATTATTTTCTTTTTCTGTCCAAAATTGCCAGCCAACCACATGGAGCTTAAGCAATGATCGAACTAGAAATTGGGTTCTTCAGCAGAAAATAGAAGGAGAGACAAAGGAATCAAACTATCCTAAGTTGATTGAAATGAATGGAGGAGGAACTGACTGTCATCATAAATTAGAAATGATCAGACAAACACTTCAACATGTAGCTTCAAAACTACAGCATCTAGCCCAGAAAGCCTCTAACAGGTTAGACTTTTCTGCCTGATCTTTGGAAAAATAGCATTCTTATCAGGCTGGACAGGTCTCATCCCTTACTGATAGCTAGCCAAGAGTGGAGAGTTGAGACTTTTTTCTTTTTTTTTCTTATTTTTGAGTTGGAGTCTCACTCTGTCACCCAGGCTGGAGTGCAGTGGCACACTCATAGCCACCGCAGCCTCAGCCTCCTGGCTCAGGCAATCCTTCTGCCTCAGCCTCCAAGTGGCTAATTTTTTGATTTATTGTAGAATAAAGTCTCGCCATGTTGCTCAGGCTGGTCTCAAACCCCTGAGCTCAGGCAGTCCTCTTGCCTCTACCTCCCAAAGTGCTGAGATTATATAGGCATGAGCCACTGTGCTGGCCAGGAGTTGAGATTTTAAACTGATACATGTTTACATTAGGAGATTATATTTTTTAACAAAACTCACATACCTAAAAATAACTAACTAACCTTGAGAACACTTACTGTAAGGGAGAAGTGGTCAGTGAAGCAGATTGTCACCTGATCTGTAATGTTTGTGCTAGTAAACACCCCTGACTGAGAAGATATGTTTTGACATTTTGTCTTTTTTTTTTCTTCTGAAGACTACAGTTTGAAACAGCAGATGACGAAGATTTCTTTTGGGCTCAGGAAAATATTGATGGAATTATTTTACAGCTACAAAAATTAATTGGCCAGTCAGTTGAAGAGGTAAGACTTTTTTAAAAACTCCTTCTAAAGCGTGAGAGTAAAGATTTAATAGAGACTATGAATTGTTTGAAATTGGCAGCATATTTTGTAAACAGTTTTAATTTTCTTTTTATTTATTTTAAATGTGAGTAATAATTTTTGTCCTCTCCTAATAGAAGATAAAATGAAAGCTTGGGAGGGAATTAACTTTCATTATTGTTATTGAATAAGTACATTGATTTCTTACTATATTAAGACCAAGAGTGGTCTGGCATCTGCCATTACCACTCCTTGTAATCACCCTTAAAATCTGACCAGTGTTTTCACAGTTGACTAATCTGGTGAATCTTTTCAGTTCCTATCCTGATTTCTTTGTAGCATTTGACACTTGACCCTTTCCATTTTCTTAAAACCCTCCTTTCCTTGCCTTTTGTGTCAGTATTCTGTCATTTCTTCTACTTCTTTCGTTAGTCATCTTCATGGATTCTTCATCCTTCTGTCCTCTTCCATCTTTTTCTCTAGCTATAGCTGTGAAAATTCATTCAATCCTGCAACCTGAGCTCTCACTAGACTTATTTTTTGAACAAATACTGATATTGAGCACGTACGATACACCAGGTGCTGTTCTAGGTTCTGGTGATACAATGAGGAAATCTGACAAAAACCTCATCCTTGTGGAATTTATCTTCTAGGGACTGTGGTTCTAGTTTAGGCCTTTTTCTTGTAGTCCAGATGTATATTTTCAATTAGTTAATAAACATCCTTCCTTAGGGAAATGCACCCCATAGTGACCCCTTAGCAGCCTCAAAGGCACATTCCAAACTGAACACTGTCTTCCCTTTCTCCTTCCTGCCCTGGACCCACACTTCTGATCATATCACCATCCAGTTTAGTAAACTGGAAGTCACCATAGACCACCTTTCTTCACCCTTACCCACACATTTAAGCAATCGCAGAGTCCTGTCCTTCTGCTTTCCCATACTCACTCTCCCTTTGTCTTTGCCTGCATTCAGACTATCAGCGTTTCTTACCTGGACTATTGCAACAACTCCCTGATGAGTCTGCCTGATGCCAGGAGTTTGTTCTACTTTGCATACTGCTACCCAAGGCATCTTCTTAACACATACATTTTGTGTGTGGCATACTGCCTAAAGCCTTTCACGGTCCTCCATTGCCTACTTTGGTTTATTATCCATACAGTGAAGCAACCTTTACTCTAGCCTTACCAAACAACTTATAGTTCCCTAAAGGCAATATGCTCTTGCTCAAGCCTTTGTGTCTTCATACATGCTGTTCCTTCTGCTCAATATGCCCTTCCCTGTCTTCTTTTCTGCCTGATAAATTTCTACCTGTTATTTAAGACTCAACTCAAGTACTGCTTATTCATGAATTCTGTTGCTCTCAGTGCCTGTTCAGTTGTATATGTGTTATTCACATACACTTGTGCTTATATGACCTTATGCCATTTTATTTTTCCAGCCCAGCTTAGTGTACCCAGGTACTTCTTGTGGTTCATTGACTGAAAGACTACTGAGACAAAATGCTGAGCTGACGGGACATATCAGTCAACTGACTGAAGAAAAGAATGACTTAAGGAACATGGTTGTGAAACTAGAAGAGCAGATCAAGTGGTATCGACAGACAGGACCTGGTGGAGATTATGTAAGTCTGTTTTCTTACCATGTCTGTATATTTGAGATACTGTATAGTTTTCATTTCTGTTCTCCAGTTTCAATTTTTTTATCTTGATCATGTAAAAATATCAAGTATCTGACTCTAAGATCTGTGGAAAATTATATAGGAATGACAGTAATGTCACTATTATTACTAGGTACTAAATTACTTATAATTACTGTTATTTATTAGGAGTCATATCTGCACTAGATTGTGGGTTATGTACATAAGAGAATCTCTGATCCACGTCCAGCCTTATACTTGCGAAAATTGGACTGAAGTCATAGTCAAACCAAGATCTATTTATCTTCAAAGTTAGATACTTGCTACCTAGGGACAAAGAGCAGACATATGTAAAGAAATGTTCAAATGTGAAGTCTCAGAGTTTTCTTTAGTTATTTATCAGTTATATAATAACTGATAAGTGAAAGATGGTGTTAAATATTTCAGTCTAATAAATTACTCTGGGAATTTAATTTTAAAATTTCCATTAAATGCAGAATTGGCGGTAATGGGAATCTGCCAGGGGCGGGGGTGCATACCTCATCAACAAGGATACCTGCATAATGAACATTTGTATACCTAACCCTGAATTGTACCCCAACATCTTTAAAAGAAAAAAATTAAAAGAAAAATATGTCCATTAAAAAGCTATAAAATAAATTGCTTATTTCCATAATCACCCAATATAAAGATAGTAAGACAACTGTACAACACAGAGCGTATCTACACACCTTCTGTAGGAATCCACTTACCTATGAACACACTGAATTGTTTTTTTCCACTTCTCTAGTACACTAGGCTCAACATTTAGGCCCAGATAGTCCATCCATTAAGTCTCTTAACTTTTTTTAATATCAGATCTGTGAAACCTTCTCTGTAGCCAGGCTTTCACAAGGACTTTTAGTTGTAAAACTAATCTACTTCGTAGAAGACCACATAGTTAGAGCTAGTGTTTATTCCTTAAATGTCAGTTGAGATTGGCTTTAAACTTTCTCTGGATACAGTTGGAAAGCTGATATCCAGAGAAATCCATCATGAGACTATCTTTAATATGTTTAACTCAGACGTTTTCTTCAGAGACTTGTTCTTAAAAATCATGTAAGGAGGGTAGGGAGGAAAATCACATAAGTAGGCTTTGGTCTTTGCAGGCTTCTAGGTTTTCCTTCAATAGTGGTGCCAACATTGAAGCCATCATTTCTTCCGAAAAAGAAGTATGGAACAGAGAAAGGTTGACTCTCCAGAAATCCTTGAAAAGGGCAGAGGCTGAAGTGTACAAACTGAAAACTGAACTAAGAAATGACTCTCTTCTTCAAAATCTGAGCCCTGATTCTGAACATGTCACATTAAAGGTAGGAGACACCTCATATCTAAACGTATACCACAGCTTGTTCTGCTTTTGCCTTATTTCATCTCTCACTAACCTTAACTGAACAGAATTTAGGTGACACTCAGGCTGGGTCTCTAGGTCTCTTTTTTATTCAGTCTGTGTTGTGAATGCAGGTCTCTAGCTGGTCACCGAAAGTTGGTGGAAAGGTATGCCCAGGACTGGGACCAGATGAACAGTCACAGTGGCAGCACCCTTAAGCCCATGGTTCCACTTCCTAGTTTCATCCCTAATAGAATGCCATCTTTTCAACTCCTAATGAAAGCTCTACTACTATCAGTGTAAGAGCATCATGATCTGTAAGATAATAAGCCCTCTGAATAGCCTCTCTAGTGACTAAGAGTTAATTTTGTGGCAAAGTTACCTTAATTAGTTAACATAAAATCCAAAAGAAGAAGAATGAAAAACTTTTGAAACATTTGTTTCAACGATGGAAGGAACATAAATATATGACTCTAAAGGGACAGAGAACATTAACGTTTAAAAAGGTAGATTAGTGACCAAATAAAAATAGAACTCTAAACAATTAAAATAATACTCAGATGACAAAGTGATGATTAAAGTATTTGCAATAAATATGATGAATAGGGGCTAAAGCCTATAAATGAAAAGCATAACTATAAGGTTAGTATTCAGATTCCATTGACTAAAAGAGGCAAAAGTCTAATTTATCTTAACTTTCAACTTTGCTGATAAAGTAGAAGAAAACAGTGACAGTAAACCTGCCATTCTATTTCTACTACTATTTTTGTTGTTGTTGCTATTAAAATGTAAATTATTTTCCCCTAGGAAACAGTTTTAATATTTTCTTTTTTTTTAATTTTTATTTTGAATATTTTCTTAGTGTCTTTATATTCTTCCTCCTATAAATACAGAGAATTTATGGTAAATACCTGAGGGCAGAAAGTTTTCGAAAAGCTCTCATTTATCAGAAAAAATACCTGCTGCTATTACTGGGTGGATTCCAGGAATGTGAAGATGCCACCCTGGCCCTGCTTGCCCGGATGGGGGGGCAGCCAGCCTTCACCGATCTAGAGGTGATCACCAACCGTCCAAAGGGCTTCACCAGGTTTCGGTCAGCTGTCAGAGTATCGGTTGCAATTTCAAGGTAAAGTACTTGAAAGAAAATGAATGTTATTAGTAGACTTTCTGAAAGGATTAGCAATTTGTCATCCTTCTTCTTTGCTGGCTGTACTCTGTATAGTAGGAGACAGCTGCCATTGCTGAAACGTGCCTGCTTCTTTCTAGCTATTCATCCTTTTAGCAGGGATACTTTATGTTGTACTGGGTAGACCCTGTGAAAAAGGCCTTCCCAGGTGCAGACAACTGGTGACTTAAAGCTGTCCCATCCAGTGAAAAAGTGTTTTTGACAAATTACTTCATAGGCTGGCATAGATTTATTTTTATTGCTAAAAGAACCCACTCTTAGTGCCAAGACGTGGAATGTCCTGTCCTATCAGCATTCAGATCAAAGGTCAGCCTTTAGGGCACTGGACTTTGCCAGTGCTTTTGTCATTCTTTCTCTTGTAGTTGCAAGATAGGAACTCTGTGGTTGAAATGAAGCCAAGACTCAAACCACCTCAAGGATCTGGCCTGCTGCAGTCCCGTAACCTGGCTGCTGTACATACCTAGGCTTCTCCATGCCTTTTCCTTTATTTTACTTCTCTAGGAACCAGATAGAGTCTGAAAGGAATTGTAATGTTTAAAGTTCTAGCTGTCAGGTCACACCTCATGCTTTGTCAAGGGCTTTTGCCCTTTTTCTTCACTTATTTTCCTTTGAAAAATATGACACAGTTTTTTAACTGGAAGCTGCTGAGCTCACTTAGTCCAGAATTTCATCTCACAGTTGAGGAAGCTGAGGCAAGGAGAGGTCATGAAGCCAGTGGTGATAGAGCTGGGACAAGCAGCGTGGTCTCCCTGCTGGCTGTCTAAACAGGAGCTGGAGTTTCGTCTTTTTGGCCTAGGGTCTAATCTCCTTGCTTCTACTGCTCCATATTACAGTCCCCTGGTTCCAGTTCCTCCTTTCTCATCTTTCATTCCCTTTCATTCCCTATACCTTGTATAGGGTAAACTAGGGTAAGTGCTGATAGATGCCTTGATGAAGAAAGTTACAGTTTCTGCCTGAATCCCTAAAGCAGCTTCCCTTCTAGTGCAGAAGACCAATATGCCCAGAACTTGGAAGACACTGAGTGAGTGGGAGGCCAGAGGAGCGAGCCAGTTATTTTGACTAGAGGCGTCTGGGAAGGTGCTAGTGTAGAAGTGGCTGTTGAAGGATTTCACTCTGCCTCTCTATGTTTTCTTGTCCTCTTATGTACGTTTATTGCATTTTGACCCTCCTAAGACTGAATCTTGAAACTGACTGGAAAACTGATATTCCGAAAGCAGGCTGGCACCTCTGTTCCTTTTAAAGCCAGTATTGTTCTGCCCCTTGCCCCTCTCCGGGCTTCCCAGCATACTTTTACTGCCAGTGGAGGGTCCTTTGCCCTTCCTGTTTCACCTCCCCTTCATTCCCCATTCTTTTCCTTTTTCATTGCTCCGTACCCTTTGTCTGCTCTTTTCCTGTCTGCCTTTGTTCTCAGTTCCCTTTTCCCCCATTTATCCCTATAAGCCAGCCCCTGATCCTGGTGATATGACAGACTTCTGGTACCTCTTCGGTAGAGGATGAGGGGTCTTGAAACCCTGGTCTTCTGTTGCAGTTGAGTTTGCCACAAAACAGGGAGCATTTATGTGTAATCATGATTATACTGAAATTTAAAATTTGTTGTTTTCATATTTAAATGTATGATGATTTTGTGGGAAGTCTATATTTATACTTTCTACATTATAGATGTGTTTTGAAATTTTATCTTGGAATCTTTTTTAGAATGAAATTTTTGGTTCGACGGTGGCATCGAGTCACGAGTTCTGGTTCCATCAATATTAACAGGGATGGCTTTGGACTGAATCAAGGTGAACTAAAAATAGTACACTTTCTTATGTTTATGACTCTCTAAAGTTACTGCACGTGTAATACTTTCCAAATAATGAATTCTGGAGCCAATATTGTCTAAAGACAGCCCTTATAACTAACAAAGCTGGGGACCACACTGTTAAGAAAGGAATAGGAGCTGGTTTTTGTGGAGCACTCAGCCTGTACCAGGCCCTGCTCTTCTCACGTATTCTTGAAATTCTGTGATGTGTTTATAGTTGTTAATATTCTCTTACAGATGAAAAACGGGGGTATGGAATGCACATGCCATTTGCTCCATATTGCCCGATAGGGAAGTGATGGGGCCAGGATCAAACACTAGCAGTCTGACTCCAGAGCCCATTCTCCTTAGGACTGCCCATTCTCTTTCTGTTCAAGACAGGATTGCTGTTAGTTATGGGGAAGGGTTATGGTTTGAAGTGAGTTTACCAATAGGTTGTACAATAACAGTAACAGTTAAGATTCCTTCTCTCTACACCTAGAAGGCGAAACAAGCTAGGGCTTGAACATTTCAGGCATAAAGCTGAGGTCAGAAGCTGGGGAGCACGCGGTTACAGAGACGTAGCTGCATATTGTTGTTAAACCATCTTTACATATTCTGCCAGTAACTGAGCAGCAGAGAAAGGGGAAGTATATTTGGTACCTAAGCACAGTATTTTAAATATGTTATACTGAAACAGCTGAAATTTGTACCATAATGAGCTGTGTTGTATACTAAAAGTTAGCAAAACTTGATTTCAAGTTAGTAGAGTGTGGTGGTTATATTAGTCTAATATTTTTATCCACACCATTTCCCACATGCCACATATACTCTACTTCTTACCTCTCATGTAGTTATAGCTAAGAAGTCTTTTAAAAAGAAAATAATTCAATTAAATAGTTAATTTTCTTTGAGGCAGTCCCAATTTCAGAAATTCAGTATTCAGAAGTAAACCAAATAACATTTGAAAACCAATTTTGTTAATACTGTTTTTCTCTTTTAGTAAGAATAATTAAAAATGACTATAAATATGAGATGGTGTAGTATAATGTAGTATAGTCTTTTGAGCCACACCTGTTCTTAGAAATTTTTCAAGATCTTGGAATTTTTTTTTTCTTCATAAGCTAAATTTTGGATTACTTCAGGTGCTAAAAAGACTGACTCATTTTATCATTCTTCTGGTGGACTAGAGCTATATGGAGAACCGAGACATACCACATATCGTTCAAGATCAGATCTGGACTATCCAAGGTCTCCTCTGCCATTTCAAAATAGGTAACAA